>QZWR01000213.1:0-27061 GCA_004114325.1 Zoophagus insidians | reverse complement strand
ATAATCCTTACACCTCTGCCCTCAAACCGTGGGATTTTCCAAGTATCGTACGATAATTCAAACAATGGTAAACAATGGCAAGTGTGGGAATGCCAAGAAGTAGCACGAGTTTAAGTTAGTATAAATAGTGAGTATCTTTGTATATCTTTTTAACTTCATTCGGGTCAACACCTAATAAATACCTCTTACTCTTGACCCACCTCTTCGTCCTTATCCCCGCATTCCTAGCACACGCTCTCTCCTTTAGTTTGCTCTCAGTCAGACCATAACACTTCCAGTTTGAGGAGGGTTTGAAGGCGAGAGAGGTGGAGGGGTAGGGTGTGGAGAGGGAGTTGCGGTTCCCACCAGTGACTGAGGGAGTCGCTGGGAAGAACCATTTATTTTTGTAATTTTGAAAGTTTATTGGGGCATTTTTGTCATTTCCCCTTGTTACAAATATCACACAAAGAGTACTGAATGGATATTATTGCAATTTTCCCATCTTTTAAAGTTTAACTCTTCTTTATCCATTCAACTTTCTATGGGATGTGCATTTCTCTGATCTCACAATCACTCCGAATGAGGTCTATCTTTTTGTTGCTTACCACTCTAATCAGTTGCGCAGAACTTTCATTTTCTTCGTAGTGATTATTCCACGATTCCTGTTTATAGTAAACTTACTACTCCCCCCCTGCTTGCGGTAAGCCTATTGTGACAAGCCAGGGTGTGGATATTACATTACCGTCCAGGCAACGACTGGGATATTTGTAAAACTTGCTGTGACAATTCATCAAGGAGTTGATACCCCACTGCTACCCAGACTACGACCAGGATATGAGAAGCCTGCTGAAAAGCCTAAAAACGCTTATTAAAACGAACTTTTGTCGTTAATGAAAACACCCAAGGTTTTATTGGAAAGTCTATTAATGAGAACTCCCAAAAGTCGAGATAATTGTGCAATAATAAAGTTGGAAAGAATTTGAAGCATTTTTATTTGTGTGATGTTCAAGAGGGCCATTTCAATAACTTCTCAATCTGTGATAGAACTATCAACTCTATTGTCTTCCCTGGGATTCCATTCCACAAACAGCACAATTTACCACGCCCATCTCTTGAGCAGTCCTGGTGATATGGCTGAAGAGAAAGGGCATGATGGATATCTAAAAGCGATAGAACCCCAGGAATTTAAATTCAAGCGAAGACTATTGAAAGGAATGACGACCGAATGGACCCATAATTTCATGCAAAGCCTTATTGGGCAAGCCTTGGTAGAAATAATGACCATAACAAAGGTAGAAAGAAGTGAAGATAATAATGTGGTTCATTTGTTGAAGGAAATTAGCTTGCAGGGCGAGAGAAGTGCGGTTGTGAGAGAATTTCAAGAGTTGGTATATCTTGCTAATGAATATGTACCATCCCCACTACAGCTACCACAACCAATACAGAAGGGGAAAGGAAGAAGAAGAGCGGAGTTTGAAAAGCAGATAGAAAAGGGAATTACGCAGACTCAGCTGAACCACTACGCCCAGCTGACTAATAACGGACATTTAATACATACCAATGATGAATACGCTCGAGAAGTGGAAGGGTATCCTAATTGTCTAGTCCAGGGGAGCTTACTTGCTACATTGATGGTACAATTGATTGAAGAGGAACTAGGGAAAGAAGGAAGAGAAGGGAGGATTGGCAAATTCCAATTTAAAGCACTTTGTCCAGTATTTGAAGGACAGGGATTTGCAATAAGAGGTGCTCAAAAGACTGAACAATCTGTGATGGCATGGATCGTTGACCAGCAGGAAAAGTTATGCATGCTGGGAAAAGCAAACTTTGATCCGACTCTCTCTCGCTGGAGAGGAAAATGAAGGAAATACAACAAAGTTTAATTCAGTTGTTCTATAAAGCCAGGGGTCTTTCATTTGCTGTAAATGGAGTACCTGCCTCGGTGTTGGTGCCCTTTTGTTTGCACCGACAACAAGTGGCACTGGTATTTACACTTCGAGCAAACAAACTCTCACAACATGCTGGCGAAGTCGGGTTTCCTGGTGGTAAAGCACATCCAACAGAAACTGCACTGGAGTGTGCACTTAGAGAAACCAAAGAAGAAATAGGCATTGATAAGGTCACCCCCTTGTCACCCCCCTTTGGTCCACTTCCCAGTAAGGATCAACGTTACAGTGTTAGATTTATCCCTGCTTGGTTGGATATTGACCAGGGTTTCTGTATTGACCAGGCTGAAGTACAGGAGGTGTTTGTAATGACGCTACAAGAATTGTTGGATAGAAGAGGGAGAAGATTGGTAAAGTTCCGAGGAGTCGGTCCCTTGACCTGGGAATGGCGAGCTACTGCCTGCCAAACTGCGCCAGATGTATGGATTTGGGGATTAACTGGTTGGATCCTGAATTGGGTTATGACTTCGTTGTTTGGCGATCAATTGCTTACTTCGCCCAACTGGAGAGAACATCTTTCCTCTCTCCCTGGCCATAGAGATGTAGCACTTTATAGAAATCTCCTTGATTTTCATGGTAAAGATGGTGGAAGTGGAAATAACAATGCTAACAACACCCCATCAAGTGATAAATCGAAATTGTGACCAAATAAAAATAGGATAATTATTTTCTTGTTCACAAAATGAGTGCCAACAGATATGGCGATCGAGAAAAGGCGGAGAGTGAGGTTCATCAAAACATCAAGAAAGCCACTTCGCATGAAGAAACGGCACCAAAGCAGAAGCACGTAAGAGGTAACTCTTTACCACTCCACTCAGCGTCATTTCTAGCTTGTATTGTTTACACATGGGATTATCGAACTTCCCTCGCCATCTGGACTGGATTGAAGTTACAACCACTCCATTCCGACGAAGTTTGTTGCTGGAAAGCCCTTATTGCTATTCACAAAATCATCCGCTCTGGTCATCCCAACGTATTGAAAGAGGCACTAAGAGAAACCACTTTTATGGAATCATTGAACAAATCAATGAATACTGGACGAGGTTCTTTACCTTGATATTCCTAATATTTCCCGATGGTTTTTAGCTTATGCCCCATTAATTCGAGTATATATTAATTTCATCCTCGCCAAGTTGGAATATCATTCCATCCATCCCGAATTTAATGGAACCTTTGAATATGAAGATTACATTTCTTTGAAAGGAACCGATGATCCCAATGAAGGGTAATTTCTGTAGTGTGAGTGTATTAAGGCGAAGGTTAGATATGAAACTATATCGGATTTGATGGTGCTGCAGGATAAAGTGGATTCGTTTCAAAAGTTGATTTTTAAAAGTTTGCCCTCCTCCATAAACAACGAATGTCGCATTGCTGCCTTGGTTCCCTTGGTGGAAGAAAGCTACGGAATTTACAAGTTTATCCTAAGCATGTTGGTGGCCATGCACAAAGTCACTAACCAATTCGACGCACTTTCTGGCCTGAGACAACGGTTCAACTCTCAGCATCAGGGTTTGTTGAGGTTTTATCAAGATTGTTCCAATCTTCCTTATCTCACTTCTTTAATCTCCATTCCTAAGCTACCGTTGGAACCTCCCAATTTAATGGAATCGGATCCGGGTACTGCTTTGGTGCCGGTTAGAAGATCACCACCGCCTACTCGACCGACCATAATTCCACGTACTCCCAGTCCCGAGCCTGAAGCCTTGAATACTGGTTGGACGGATGAACAACAACGACAGTTGATCCTACAGCAGCAACATTTAGCCATGCAACAAGAACAACAAAATATGCTATTGATGCAACAGAGGATGTCCCAACAGCGAGAATTTGAGGAGCAACAACGAATGCAGCTGGAGCGAGAGAGATTGGCTCAGGATTCCCTGATGAGAGAACAAATGGAACGACAACGGTCAGGCCGAGTAATGGAGCTAGAGAACGAGTTGCTAAGAATGAAGGGACAATTGGAGCGGGATCAAATTACCATTAATCAGTATGATCAAAGGATTAAACAATTGGAGGGCGAATTAAGTCAAATTCATCTAAATAATCAGGCTAGGGATGGTAGCAAGGATGCTTTGATAAAGTCGCTACAAGGTTTTCCCTTCATTACCACAAATGATACTAATGAATGGGGGTAGAACAAGTAGCGATGTGGAAGTCCAAGTATGAACAATTAGCCAAGCTTTATCATCAAGTGCGGAAACAACATCTCGATTTGCTCAATCAGTTGGCCGTGGCTGAGGAAAAGGTCAAAACCTCGCAGGATTCCCTTAAACTGGTGGAAAAGATGCAATCTGACCTAAGAAATAAGAATTTCCAACTAGCTGACATGATCAAGGAAAGAGATGCAGCCAAGAATGAGTTGGAGGCTGCTCGTGGCGTACCAAATTTTGTTTAATGACTTGATGAACGTGGCGTGGGGGTTAGATGAAGAGCGAAGAAGCACAAAGGCTTAGGGCAGAATTAGAAGAAGCCAAGAGACAGTTAGCTGAGATTAACAAGAACAAGTCTGCAGAGATGGATTACATCATTGACAAGTTTACCGTAGAGAAAGTCGAATTGGAGCGTGGTTTGAGTGCCAAGCAAAAGATGATTGATCAGTTATTAGCACAAATTGAGGCGAGAAAAGCCGAGTTGGAGAGGTTAGCGCTGAAGAAGGATGAAGAAATTGCCATTCTCCAAGCCGGAATGGATCAGAGTTTATTGGCGCTGGATAAATATCAACAAAATACGCATGATTCAGCCTCGGAATTACAACTGCGGTTGGAGCAACTTCGAGCTGAACAATTGAGAAAATTGGAGAAAATTCTAGGTTATTTCTATTAATTATTACTATTAGGCTGACCAAGAAGTGTAGATGCTATTCTAATTACTTGTATAACAAAGATTGACGAGTCCTTATTTGAGTTGGAATCTCCAATGCATCAAGGTAATCAAACAGCCACGCCAGAATACACGTTACAAATGGTGGAAAAGTCATACGATGCCAGTACTGACTTTGCCATTGCTTGTACTCGCTACTTGGACAATCAGGGTGAACAGACTGATGTTATTAACTCTGCCTCCAACTTTGCCCAGGCAGTTTCTCAACTGTTGCACAATACCAAGGGAGTTTCACGTCTGGCAGCAGATGATGATACGTTGGATGAGATAATCCTATCAGCGAAAAATTCTGCCGAGTGTTGCCAACAATTCTTTACAAAGATGATTTCTTCGAATGCTGCGATGAAAGGAAAGCCTCAGAATCAGCGTAGTGGAATAATTGCCGAAGCCAATAGAGAGATGACTGAGAAGCTGAGCAAGATGACCCTGGTGCTAGAAACATTGATACCAAAGGCAGCAGAACAAGTTGCCAACATGCAGGGAGATATAGGCGATATGGTGGATCAAGAAATGGGCAATGCGGCGAGGATGATTGAAGCTGCTTTGGCGAGATTAGCAGAATTACAAGAGCGACCTTTGCTCAAGGTACACAGTGCGATTTTAGAGTCTGCCATGGCGATGACCAATGCGATAAGTCATTTGATCAAATGCGCAACAGCATCTCAGCAGGAAATAGTAGCGCATGGAAGAGGTCGTAGCACCGATGCCGAGTTTTACAAGAAGAACAATCGATGGACGGAGGGTTTGATCTCGGCGGCCAAGGCAGTAGCAGCAGCGACCAATTTGTTGGTGGAAACGGCTGATGGAGTTATTCAAGGAACGCATTCTTTTGAACAATTAATTGTGGCTTCAAATGAAATAGCCGCAGCTACAGCTCAATTGGTGGCGGCTAGTAGAGTCAAGGCGATCAGTCTGTCCAAGACGCAGGATCGGTTGGAAGATGCAGCAAAAGATGTAAATGCAGCAGCTCGAGCGCTGGTCAAGGCAGTCAAAGTATTTGCGGCCAAGGAGATTGAGGAGAGAGAGCGCGAATCTTACAATGATATGACGCCGTATGAATTCAAGAAGAAGGAGATGGAGAAGCAGGTGGAGATTTTAAAGTTGGAGAAGGAGTTGGCCGTTTCCAGGAAAATGTTGGGAGAACTTCGAAGGTTAGGATATCATGACGAAGAAGGCGCCATATAAATCATTTTCACCTCAATAATTCTTTGTGATTTAATTACCACTACTACTGCTACTACTACTGCTGCTGTAAACATGCAGTCATATCACTACACCAACAACACCTCATCAGCAAACACATCTCAACAAGCCAATAATTACAATGAATATCTTCAACAGCACAGATCCTCACTTACCAATTCTGCTATGGGAGGCGGATACGATATCCAGATTCCCGAGCAAGAGGAAGAACTCATTTATAAATATGTTGCACAATTGGCAGATCCCACGAGTCGAGAACAAGCGTTATTGGAACTAAGCAAAAAGCGGGAATTTTTTGGAGATTTAGCCGTGATACTTTGGTATTCTTATGGTAATTGCCTTGGTGTAGTTATTAAAAGTGCTGGGGATGTTTGGGTAGGAGTCATGACCATCTTGGTCAATGAAATAACGACAACTTTTCAGTATTTAACGACTGAACGATATACCCCACAGATTTCTAGTCGTATTTGCAGTACCCTGGCCTTGGTACAATGTTTGGCCAGTCATGAAGAAACCAGAGGACCATTACTTCAATGTACTTTCCCCCCCTCTCGCTTACTATATAAACCTGTGCAAAAAAATTAGCAAATATCCCAACTCTATTGATCCCATTTCTGGCTTCTACCCAAGCCACCCGATTATTCGAATATCTCCGTCTAACCAGTCTAGGAGTGTTGGGAGCATTGGTAAAGACAGATCGACCAGAAGTGGTGAGATATCTAATTGATGCGGAAACTGTCCCGATCTGTCTCCGGATCATGGAACACGGAAGCGAGTTATCGAAAACTGTTGCGATTTTCATTATGCAAAAGGTTTTGACGGATGATCACGGCTTGCTTTATATGTGCACGGACCAAAAGAGACTGGGACATTTGTGCGATACGCTCACCCTATTGGTGCATGGCTTGTCCGAACATAACGCTTATCGTCAACTTAAGCATATCATCCGTTGTTATTTACGGTTATCGGAGCATCATGTGGCCCGGGCATTATTGAGAAATCGGTTGCCTGAAAGCCTAAGAGATGCGAGTTTTAGCGAGGCTTTGAAAGACGACGTTGGAAGTAAACGATGTCTCGCGCAGCTATTGGCCAATTTATCGGATAATGTTTTAGGATAACGTGTTTTTTCCTTTTTGGGACATTCGCGGAGAATTTTGTTTTGCCTTATCGTGGAATTTAAAACACCTCTCCCCACTATAAATATAGTTACATTTATTCCCTTCAATTAAAGCTCATATCACTCCTACTCCTCCTCTTGAAACCGACTTTTCTCTCTCTCTCTCTAACCCACACACACACACACACACACACGTAACAACACTAACGCTTTCCAATGTCTTCTACAAAACTCTTCTCACCTGTTCAGTTCAAAAAGGTGGTCCTCCATAATCGTATCGTGGTTTCTCCCATGTGCATGTACAATTGCGAGGACGGCTTCTCCAACGACTTCCACTTGGTGCATCTTGGCCAGTACGCACTTAGAGGTGCTGGTCTGGTCATCATGGAAGCAACTGGAGTGACACCGGAAGGACGCATCACCCTTGGCTGTAACGGCATCTACAAGGATGAACATGTAGAAGGTTTATCAAGAATCACCAAGTTTGTACATTTGCATAACAGCAAAATTGGTATCCAATTGGCTCATGCTGGAAGAAAGGCCAGCACAGTTCCCCCGCCCATGCCACCCAACACCAAACTCCCGCTTTTCGAAATCATTGGGCCTAGTGCCGTTCCTTATGCGCCTGACGCTCAAATGCCCCGAGAAATGACTTTGAAAGACATTGAGGATGTGAAGGAAGCCTTTGTAAAAGCCACCCAAAGAGCTGATCTTGCAGGCTTTGACGTTATTGAGATTCACGCTGCTCATGGTTACTTGCTGCACTCGTTCCTTTCGCCCGTTGCTAACCATCGCAAAGACCATTATGGCGGATCCTATGAAAATAGAACCAGGTTGGTCAAGGAAGTCGTTCAAGCCGTTCGCGCTGCTTGGCCTGCAGAAAAACCCTTGTTCATTCGATTCTCCGCCACTGATTGGTTCACCGATCGTCCTGCTGATTCCTACTGGACCTTGGAACAAACCAAGCGACTTTGTCAAGAACTGAGTCCTTGGGTTGACCTCTTTGACATTTCCTCAGGTGCCATTGGAGCAGGTGAAAAAATCCCCTGGAGAAATCCCGAGTACCAAACCAGCCTGGCCAGACAAATCAAAACCCATCTTGGCAAAGCTGCCGGAGTGGGCGGAGTTGGACAAATCAAGGATGCCAAGATTGCTGAGGAATTACTAAATCAGGGAAATCTGGATCTCGTTGTGATTGGACGAGAGTTTTTAAGAAACCCCAGTTGGGTCATGACTGCAGCACAAGAGCTGGGCGTGGATGTGGATTGGCTGCCGCAATACCAATTAGCCAAGACTAAGATTTAGACTAAATAGATTTACCCCCCCCTTTTTCTTGAAACAGCAACACGTGCTTTTAATTTCCTTTTTAGATAATTCACTTTTTGTTATTCACGTGCACAACACTCTCTATGACCAAAACTATAAAAAGCGTTGCTTATCAGCTGAAACGTATCAACTTTCTGCCACACCATGCACTAATACTACCCCAGAACAGAGGGAAACGCGCAAGTTGCATCAAGCAGCGAAGCTAAAACGACATTATTATCATACTTTGAAGAAGAAACAAGCTGAAGACACTCCTGCGTTTTATAAAGAGGCAGCTTTTTTCCCATTTAAGCTTGACCCTTTATCCTAGCTTTTTGCCCAAGTAGATCAAACCATACCAACACCCGCAGCCAAGCCATTGGTAGACAAGGGGAAGAAGGGAGAGGAGGAGGGGAAAAGGTTTGACGTGTTGGGAAGATCCTATTCGTTGGTACAGGCCCAGAAGGAGCAACAAGAAGCATTACAGAAGCAGGTAATAAAGGAACAAGAAGAAAAGCGTCAAGGTCGTAAAGCCTATCAACAAAAAAGACAGCGACAACGGATCGGCATGACCAAGAAGAACAAGTTTGGCCAACTCTGCCTTAACAGTCAAGTGGAAGTTTTATTGGAAAAAATCTCTTCTTCTCTCGCCCCTGCCGAATAAAACCCATTTTGTGCTTTTATGTTGTCTACTTTGCGAAAAGTACCCTCCTTTCTCCTTCATCTAACCAACTCTCCACACTCCAGGAATCCACCACACTCCAGGAATCCACCACACCCAAGGAATCCTCACCCAGTTTGGAAGAAATCTGGTACTGGCAATATCTAAACCAGGCTCAATTGGAGGCCGATAAAGTCAAAATCCCCTCATTCCTAGTATTATTCACCCCTTGTTACTCATGTATGTACTGGGTAGGCCCAAATTGAACAGGCGCATGAATATGCCAAGAGGTTACAACAAGAGTGTTTTCAACTAGAGGTGGAGTCAAGTAGTCGAGAAAACCAGCTTTTACTAGAGCGACTTGCCCAAATCCGCCGCCCAAAAGGTGCTGATGATGGATTGGAAAAGTTACGAGAAATAGCCAAATGTATTGCAGCGTTGGAACAAATAATCCTCATCAATGCACCCTCCCCAATTGTTACCAAGGAGGAGGTAGTCAAGGAAATGGATAAGACTGGATGGGGAAACAAGACATTGATGGAAATCGAGGAGAAATTAAAATATTATCAGGAATTATTGCGACAAATCGAAAGGAAGAAAGATTATTTAAAACAATTGGAATTGATGAATAAATTGGAATTATGGAATTGGGCCCAGCAGCAGCACAAGTGAGAAGCTCAAATACAAGGGAGAGAGAGAGAGAGAGAGAGGTGTAAAAAAAGGAAGTAAAAAGTTGTTTCTATTGTGTTATAACAAAGGAGGGGAGAAATCAATCAATTCAAAATAGATAAGTTAGCACAGGATATATTATAAGGAATGAACGAACGAACGTAAGATGCGTGAGATCTGATAACAGACTGACGCATAATGACGCTATTTTCCTCTCAAGGGGGGGGGTTAAGCATACCACTTACACTGATACTCACTGACACACACACACACACACACCACAAATTGATTGACACGACCACCACTACCACAAACACACACGCACACACCAAAAGGGCAAATTTCTCATGCAGCCAAAAATAAAAAAGCAAAAAAAGGTCATCACTTCACACAAACTCTGAGAAGCACACACGACACACATGAAAGATCATTACAAATCAAACAATGGCACAGCCGTAAGATCAATTCCATAATGACAATCAGAAAGTTGAGTGACAAAGGATTCCAATTTTCCAACTTCTTCTTCTCCTACGTCCATTTTGATCTCTTCACTAAGCGAAGTCGAGCTAGCCATACGTCTCATCATTTGCACGTCATGGGCCAACACTGGTGGGGTCAAGGGAACATAGCTCCTCATAGTCGATTGAGCCGGCGATTGGTGATACTCCATGGAATTAAAAGTAGGACAATAATCATTCATCATCATCATCATTCTCATCTTTAATTTGGACCTTATTTGTTCCTGTTGTTGTTGTTGTTGTTGCTGCTGCTGCTGCTGCTGCTGCAGCTGTTGTTGCAACTGTAATTGTTGCTGTTGTTGTAACGAAGACTGCTGATGTTGTTGGAATAATAAATCTTCTTGATAATATTGATGAAAATACGGGGTAGAAACATCCATATAAGGCGAGGGCGAATTAAACTGCTGCAAGGTAGAACCCGAAATTGCTGGTGAAGAAGCACCAAACGACGCCGATGAAGAAGGCAGGGAAGAGGAAGAGGAGTATTTGGAGAGAGAAGCTCTTTTCTTCAAACTCCCATTACTGCTAGAAGAGCGAACCACTCCCCCACCACTTCCCATCATCGGACTTTCCTCTTCTGGCAGAGTTGGAAGCACCAAACTTGCCATATTGGGATGATGAACCGTGACATGCTTTCTAAGCGCTCTAACGGTTTGATAAAGCTTTTTGCAGTTGGGCACCGGACAGGGCTGCAGATTGGCCGTGGCTGCTAGCGTGGCATGTTTACGCGTATGCACGGCCAGGGTGTCCTGTCGGGAAAACCTCTTTCCACATTGGGCTTCGGGACACACGTATGGACGCTCACCGGTGTGCGTTCGGACATGATTACAGACTTTATGTCTCTTGGTAAAGGCGAGACCTGTGCGAGGACAGTCTAGCCATTCACAGTAATATTTCTTTTTTCCGCATTGCACGTGATCTCTCTCAATATGTTCTCCCAAGGCTTCACTGCTGGGAAACATCTGATTGCAATGCTGCCAAAGACATTTACTTTTTCCTCCTCCGTTTCCTACGTTACTTGCAGCCCCAGCAGTCGCCGTCAATTGAGAGCATTCACGATAGTTTTTGTTTGGAATAAGATGGTCAAGATGACGGTATTCATCATCGTCGTCGTCATCTTCCTCTTCCTCGACCGCTTCATCTGAACTATCTTCCTCATCAAAGGTCTTATTCAATGCAGTTACCAGGGGAGAGGAGGAGGAGGAGGGCAGGTCAGCCGAATCTACAGCTTCCATGGCAATTAGAGAGGGAAGGTTGGGAGTAGAAGAATAAGGATGACGCCTTCCACCGCCTCTCTTCAATACCTTATCTCCAAAGATGGACGCAGTAGGCAGCGTAGGAGAAGAGTCTTGAGAAAAGATTTGCGAAGGAACCACCGAGAAATTGCTACAAGACGACCCCCTTTTCAACAAGGAGCTGAGTTGTTGAGCCTGACTGGGGGTTAACTTGGGAGAACCCACCACCATCGAGGGAAAATTCGAGACCAGCAAGTTTGGGGAGGAAGTAGCAAGAGAGGAGGCAGCCGTGGATGGCGTGAGCAACGGAGTATGGGGAAGCGAGGAAGAAGGAGTAGAGGTTATTGAGTAAGGCCAGAAAGACATGGTTTTTTTGTGATGACGAGTGCGTGGAGTAGTGCTGGTTAAAATGCGACTGATCTGATCGTATTAGGTTAAGGTTAATAAAGGAAGGAAGGAAAGAGGGAGGAGGAAGATTAATATAGCTTTAAGGAGGGTAAGTCACTAAGTAGAGAGGAGTAAAGATCAGCAAAGGTCGAAATTAATAAGGCGGAGATGGGAGAGTGTGTTGTGTTGGGGGAGAGAGAGAGAGAGAAGAGAGAGAGAGGGTGGTGAGTGAGTGAGGTGAAGGAGTGGAAATGGTCAATGCTAATTGGTTGATATCGCAATTATTCAACCTGTTCCACCCACCGCACATTCTCCCCATGCTCAGAGCCATTTCTTTAACCATTTAACCATTTTTGACTTGTTCTTACCATCAAACCTACTCGTGATCTCCTCCTCCTCCTCCGCCTCTTCCATGTCCACAATGCATCTGTGCGACATTTGACGGGCAGTGGGTGAAACGGTGATTTCCACCTCCTTGGAATTCAAAAGTTGCATCACTTGAATTAAAACTTCTGGTCGTTCCAAATAAAACTCCGCCATGGTTTTCTTGCTTTTATCTCCAATTCTTACGCAAAATATATCCATCGCAGAGTCTCTGGCTAAGCGGTGAAGCACCTTGAACATATCCTCGTCGGTCTTGTCATCCCCGCAGCACCAAATTAATCCAATCTCTGGTCGAGCGGTGGAGAGTCTTTGCACTACGCCTCCCTTGTTCAAGCCTACGGGTCTGACCTCCAAAACCTTCTTTCCTACTATAATCTCCACGGGTCTTTTACAAAGTAACGCTTCTTCCAAATGATTTTGACATTCTTTGGCTTGGAAAAACCTACCATATTCCCACTTAAATTATCGCTGTAATAAGAGAATTACCCATAGTCAGGATCAGCAAGTCTATAATGCCAAGATATGCCACACCTCTTTTTCTCTATAAAACTTCCTGGCGTTCTTTCCGTGTAATATGAAAATATCTCTAATACTTCCTCCTGCCAGGCCATCTCAAAACCCTCAGTTAAATCCATCCATTCATTCTCTTTGGGAAACTTCATGAAACATCCATGTTCAGCACTTAATCCAAGGTTAGGTAAATGACCAAGCCATGTTGTCAAAGTTTCTTGATCTCTTCCACTGACTACCCATACTTCATTCCTCGCATCTTCACAAAGCATCAAGAGGTTTTCCAGCATTTCCTCAGAGGGAGAAGCTTCATGTGGGAGATTTCTTATAGGTGTCAGAGTTCCCTATTTTCTCTTAATACCCCTATATTGCAAAGAAGACACTTACATCATAGTCAAAGATCAATAATCGTTGTTTCTCCATCAATTCGGCATTTTTCCAAGCCTTGTAAAGTTGGTTTTTGTTGAGGGGAAGCGTTTCACTGCTACCACCTCGTTCAACACTATTTTTAAGATCATTTAAACATTGTTGGGCCCAGGATGCAGCAGTATAAGTGTGCACATGATCGCTCAATTGTTGGAACTTTAAATGCTTTTCCGTGGCGGACAGAGTCAGGGCATTGTGAAGGGCATCTGCTACACTCTATTTGGTATTAATATAAGCATCGAAGCGGGGGGGGTAAGGAAATTACTTGAGGATCCCAGGGGTTAAATAATAAAGATCCACTAAGACTACTAGCAGCAGCACAAAATTCACTGAATACCAAAACACCCTCGGCTTCAAATTCTTTTTGTTGACGCCCAGTTTCTTGACAAATCACCCATTCATGCGTCAAAGCATTTAGACCATCTCTGGTGCTAGCTACCAGGGCCACATCAGAAATGGACATCAAGGTGTGTAAATCTTCACCCGAGAATTCCCTGGAGGTGTGGTGAACTGGAAAGAAGTCCAATCGACCAAAATTGGAATTAATTTCAGTTATTAGGTTGGCCATGTCATGTTGTAACTTTTGCAAGGCTTCAGAATTCCTGGCTGGAATGGTAAACAAGACCAACACCACCTAATTTGGGGATAAGCGGGAAGAGGGGGAAAAAGAGGAGTACTTTATCTCTCAACAGGGGATAAGAAGTGAGAAAACGTTTAAAACCTTGTAATTTCTGGATAACACCACTGGCTCGGTCCAAACGATCAACACCCAAGATCACTTTGACATCTTTGTAAATCTCCTTGACTTGCAAGACACGTTGTTCAAAGTCCTGGGATAAACAGATTGATTCTATTTCTTCTACATTAATGCCGACTGGAGCAATGGCCACGGTGACGGAACTTCCTTGATATTCAACGCCTTGAGAAGTAGACTCTAAACCAATGACCCTGGTGCAACTACTTACAAAGTGTCTGGCAAAGGAGTAGTTTTGAAATGCTACAACATTAGCTCCCAATACACCTTCCAAGATATCTCTGCGTTCTACCACCACCACCCTTGGTAAATAATAAATTAGGGAGATTACTTGGTAAACATCGAAATATCTCCGAAGTAGGAAAAGGTGCATGTAAAAAGAAGGCAATTGGTGCAGAAGAGAATTTTTGCCTTAATAAACTGGGAGAAATCATCAAATGATAATCATGAATCCATACTAGCTAATTCTAGTAAAAGAGAAAAAAAAACATACTATAATCGCCGGGTCGATAGATTTCACAGACTCGTTGGACAAAAAGCTCATTAAGAAGCTCATAATCGTGCCAATCTTTCAATTCTTGTCGACCATCAGTGGCATGTTCCCAAAGGGAGTAATGCAGCAAGGGCCAAAGGTTGCGTTTACAATAGCCCTCGTAATGACCTTCCCAAGTATCTCGGGAGGTGGGGACAAGAAGGCAATTGTGTTTGGCTAGGATATTTTGCAATGCAGTGGTTTGACAAGGCGAAAGATCAATCATATGCTTGGAAGACGAGGATGCATATACTGGCAGTGTGCCTATGTGCATGAGCGAGGCGGGAGGAAGAGTTCGTAGAGCAGCATATAACGCTTTATGATGGTGATCTTCCGGGGTTAGGGTGAACGAGTTGGTCTGAGAGTCAAGGGCAGCATGGAAGGGAAGCAGATGCGTTAAGCAAAGAATTCGAAAAGACATGATATAAAGAAAGGACGAAGAGAAGAAGCTTTTTTTTTTCTTTCTCCCATATCATTAATCAAACGATACACCATAAACGCATACACCCTTGCTTGTTATCAAATACAAAATAATAATTATTGTAATTAATAATTTTATCACTGTGATTGTTATGGTGGTTGAGGGAATGTTCCAGAACATTACTCCCCCTTTCAACAATGGTATGGATAGGGGCGAGAGAAAGGCCGTGGGAAAAGAGCTCTAATAGTGTAACACGTGCAACCAGAGGGTATTTGATGCAAATTTTGAAAGGTGACTTTTCAAAGGAGCTCTTTTTTCTTTTCTTTTCTTGAACGGATATTTTTGCTACTCAACGCCCAAAATACACACACGAAGCAACAACGCCTAACGATTATGCGTTTCCTAGTGATTTCCACAGTGATCTTTATGACCCTGACGATCAGTGTCAGTGCTATTCCCGTCGTAGCTCGACCTTTGGAGGATGTTCTTGGTGGGGGAACCTGCGTGGGCTGTGGAGGATGTTCGGCTTGCTAATTTATTCACCATAAAACTGGTTAATCAACATTTATTATTTACTCTCGCTCTTTCTGCACTAAGGGCAAACACAAGCACAAAAACATTGACCATAAATATATCACATTTGCCCCCTTTCTCTCTCACTCTCTCTCACCAACTTCTCTCATATTTTTTCTGCTCCATCCTTTAAAACTCTAACTTTAAGGTAATCCCCCAACAACTCCACTCGTAGATCCATTCTTTTCTCATGTCCAAACTTTCTCAAGAAGAACTCGACACCCTCATTCTTGCTACTCGATTCTCCTCCTTTTTCGGCTTGATTGGCTCTGTCTTTAGTGTTTGGGTAAGCCTCTTCTAAACAATAAAACTAAAACATATTAGGCATACTTGTTCTTTCCAAAATGGCAAATTCCCTTGGCTCGTGTGGTTTATTACATGTCCTTTGGCTTCATCATTGCTTGTACTGCGAGGTTGGTTAGTACCAATGCGTTAACTGATCCGTATGGTCCTACCTGTTCAATCACTGCAGGAATGGTTCAAGTAGCCGACGTTTACTGCTTGGTGTGGATGTTTTTCATCGGGTTGGGTCTTTATCTGGTGACCGAACGTGGTTGGACGGTGGAACGGACCAAAACTCTGGATCCAATCTTTGCTGTGATTTCTCTGCTTCTGAGTTTTAGCATGGCGTTGCCTTGGTATTGGTGGAAGGCATTAGGGTTCAAAACCCCGGTTTATGGCTCTATCACGGCTTGGTGTTGGGTAACTTCCAATCATCCTATAGTCCAGATCTTCATCTTACACTTCTGGGCTCTCTTGGTAATTGTGGTAAATGCAATATTTTTTCTATTAGTGGGATATCGGATTTGGACCAGAGGAAAAGACGTACAAGGGTGAGTTTTTCCCACTTATTTAATGAGTGTTTTTAGTACTTCAGAAACCTTGAAATTGGCTTTAAAGAGCTTTACGCTGAATTCCTTTGTTTATTTGGTTTATTTTACGCTAACTTGGTAATTTTCCTGCTTGGTGATTGGTGACTGATGCTTGGTGATTGGTAGGATTCCTGCAGTGGTTGCTAGACTTAGTACGATCATTTCAGGCGCTGATAGCTTTTCCTTTACGCTTCTAAGAGCAATAGTCAATCAATCTCGAGGCTTTTTGGCCCTGTTATTGTATGGTTATTTGGCTTGGATGCAACAGCAACGTGAGAAAAGAACAACCAGATATTTAACGGCTTTAACCAGTGTTTCTGCCAAATCTGTCGCTGCTTAGACTAACAAATCGAATTATTAAACTCGGTTTATCCCTCAATACATCCATTCAACCTTTAGCGGATATTTCCTCCCTAACCTGAATTTATCATAAAACCAGCCTCCCTTCAAACTACTGGTAAACCTCAACACTCGGTGCACTTCTTGTTCATCTCGAAGCTTTAAAAGGAATCTCCGATGATCCGCTGCCTCCAATTTCGGCAATTCTACCAACCAATCCTCTTCTCCTTTCATCCTAAACCTGACTGGCCAGGCTTCTAACCATCTTGGACGTATCTTGTTGGGCAATCCACTGATCAAGATGGCTCGACCCAAACAATCTTTTAATAAAGGAGGATTGGTATGCTCCAATGTGGAAAGGCTAGCTTTTAATATCGCCCCACTTTGTTGAAATATTTCTTGTTTCTTTATTCCTTTTACTGGTGGTTGTTGTTGTTGTTGTTGCAGTTGATGGTTTTTATGAATGGCTTGTTGAAATGCCAAGGCTTGGTCTGCTTCCTTGAATTCCACCACCACTTTCCCCAAGAACCGAAGTGATTCAACATCCCTAGTAAAGGTAACTAGTGCAGGAGTGGTTAGGGGAAAAACTTGGAAAGGATGCCTTTACGCACACAATCAAAGGAAGAGAGGGTTCTATTAACAAGAATCTTTATATCCTCAGGCCAGGCAGCCAAGCAGACTCTTTCCAATAAAACTTTCTTCAACATTTCCCTTCAACTGTCATTTCCGCCGGTATCAGCTGATTCACCCCACCAAGTTCTCTTTGTACCGCTCTTAGCACCAACTCCACCTCGCCACTCTCTCCACTGACCAGTTTGCAAAGGTTTTCGTAGTTTTGCTGGGAAAGTCGCACGTAAAACGGCGCAGTGGGTGCTATAAAGAGTTGCATCATTCGCTCAAGTAACTGCGGCTCTCCTCTCAATAATTCTTCACAGGCCAGGTATAAATAAACCTCGCTGATTTGGTTTTTTTGAATCGCCAAGGTTTTAACCTACACCCGTCTTACATTTAAGCCAACTATGAAAGAATTACCCTGGAAACGTCATTTCTCGTGCAACTATGGCGATAATCAATCGTAGTTCTGGAATCAATCAACAGCCAAATCATCCTCGTCCATTCCAACCAAACCAACAAGAATAACTGCCAGGACCAATGCAGCCACCAAGCGAGGGGTTGTGCCGTGGGTGCTTTAGTAAAGGATGCTGCGACTGCTCCTACCACCAAACTCGCGAAAAAAGCACCAAGGTATCTGCTTGCCAACTCCCACCACAAATGACGCATGTATCTCCACGAATCCAGGAGGAAAATGGTGGGTGGAATCACTAATAGGAATAAGCATCCATAAATAGCATAATATTCTCCCCAGGGTCGACAGGTGTAATAGGTCAGGTTTAAGCGCCAAAATGACTCAAACACCGGGGCAAACCTATAATCCCCACCCAGGACATACTGAGCAAACAGTGTCACCACTACTGAGCAGCTTAACAATCCTGCCAATAGTAGCGATAAGGAGCGAGGGAGAAACCAAGAAGGATTTGTTAGGTAAATTCTAAAAGAACAAGGAATCCAGTCGATTTGGTTGAATGGCGGTGCATGCATTTTCCCATTTCTACTTTGAAGCAAAATCACATCTTTGATGGAAATGCTGGTAATCCCAGTATATGGCCTTTCATTGTCATTGGCATTACTGGCAATAACAGTAGCTGCAGTACCGGGGGCAGCAGTGCCGGGAATAGAGAGGGCCGAGGTGGCAGTAAATGGTCGAAGCGTTATCAAATCATTTTCTTTTTGAAAGAAATACTCCAAACTGAAATAAATCCACCATTGATGCCACCATTCAGCACATCTCTTCAATTGCACCACCAGCTCTAACCAGCAATACAGATGCAACAATACTCCAGACATCCAGAGTGAAATCCAACAAGGCAACCAATCCTCATACTTTGCCCGTATCAAAAAAAGTACAAATAGCAGTGCTCCAGTTAAACATTGCGCAAATGAGAGTGGGGAATGTCGAATCGGGTAATATATCAAGGGAGGAATCAGTAAGAATAGGAGAAATAATTCGGGAAATGGTTGGAGGAAAGTCATAACATAAGCTTCCAGCCTTTTTTTGTATGGCGTGTGTCGTGTAAAGAGCGAGTTTTGTTGTTATAATCTCTTCAAAGCTTCTCTAACTTTTTATTGGGATGTGTGGTCGTTTCAAAGACAAGGTTATTTTTTCTAGATAAATGGTCACATGCACAACTCCCTTCTCCCACCAAAGCCAAGAATCACAAAAAAGACATATATGCATTATATATTCAAAATAAAACAACAACCTATCCCTGCTTGCTATGCGCCAATAGTCCATTTCGCCAGGTTCCACTGGTTAGCATAAAATCCGACGTTTGAACAAGGGGAAATTCAACCACCCAACTACTCGCTCCTAAACTCACATCATCTTCCATGCTAAATTCAAGATTTTTAGAAACTTGATTTCGAAATTGCTTGATATCCATTACTGAACTATTAATGCTACTACCACCTCTACCTTTAGAAACACCACTCACGACAGAACCACCATATTTTTTCCTACTTCTGCTATCAATCCGGACATAGTGCCAAGTTCCTAGTAATACTGCTGCTATACCTAGGATTAAAGTACTTTCTCTCCAACCCTGCTTCTGTTGCTGCTGATACTGTTGATGTAATTGTAATAACCAAGATGGACTGGTAAGAGAAATAAAAACAATGCTTAAACTAATAGATACGCATTTCAACACATTATCCGCATATTGCAATGTACAAGAAACCACTAATCCTCCAATGGCTTGTAACAAGACTGCAAGGAATATCCAAACTGGACTATCCACCACTACTGCTGCTGGCCCAGCAGAACTTAGCGAGAAACATCCAATAATCACAGAAATCGGAATTGAATAACAAGAAAGTTGCAAGTTTCGCAGCCAAAGTGTGGATTTTGGCTTCAAGGGAATCCGATGTGTTATAGTTGCCGTGGCAGGTTGGGCAGGTGCTTTGAACACTCTCTCCATGTACAATCCAGCGAGAGCCGAGAGAACACTTGCAGCCAAAACCGCCAAAAACCCCGAAATCTGTAATGTTTGAATATCGCTGGAATGAGCAAAAGGTGCATCGTTGATGGGAGAAGAGTTGTTATACCGCGCATGATTCAACTTGAAGCCCAAGTTTGCACTGCTCACCATGACTCGAGACGGGTGAAAAGAGCAAGTCTGTGAAAGTACCACCCCGGTAGTAATGACCAGAAGTGAAAGCCATTGGATGGCATTGAAGCGTTGTTTCAACAACATCCGGGCGCAAAGTGCAGTTACCACTGTCTTTACCTGATAAGCAATGAGATACCAACTCAGCTCCAAGATAGATATGGCATAATAAAGCAGGTAGGTTTGGAGGGTGTACAGTGCAGCAGGAAAGACTAGCTTCCACGAATCACCTCCAAACAATTCGGTCAACAGTGACTTGAACGAGGTGGAATGAGAGGGTGAGGGTGGGAAGCAAATGTGTAGAATCAAGGAAATCTGGAATTTGAGCAATTCACAAAGCAACACCAGCAGCGTAACCGAAGGATGCCATAACGTGGGAACGAAATACGATCTTTCCAGGATGAACGAAAGCGAAAAATGTTGCAAAGCTAAAACCCCCAATGATGCAAACTTTAGCACTGTCGGAGTTGGCTGCTGCTGCTGTAGAGAAAGCCAAGTCATCTTGAATCCTTTTGTGCTGCAGAGGGTTCACTGCAGATGTTGTTTGGAAATGGGGTGACAGGCGTTGAAAGAGAAAAGGAGAAAAGATGGACTCCATTCTGGTTGAACAACGAGAGCACATCACCATAATCACCATCAACAGACCCCTAAAGAAAAATTCGATAGACAGGCCCACAGCGCAGGAATTAACCAAGGCTTTTTTGAACTTTGATGCCGATCCCAGAGTACTCCCCTTCTACTCCTGGAACTGCTGCTAATCTCAAGTTGCTAGGCTTGGGTTGCCATTCTAACTGGAGTTGGTAATATTCCTACCAATTACTTTTAACAAGAAGTAGGAGGGACATTTTGTGCTGGAGCAGGTTTTAAAAGCTCTGCAACACTTTAATACTTGGGATTAGATTTATCTAGCTTTGGTGACTTGGAACGAAGAAATGAAATATCCTTCAATGTTGATCAACCTGCACCTCTAGGCCCTTCCAGGCTACGACTTAGTAAACCAGTAATTGCAGCAATATCTGGTATTCTTCCTCTCTCTCTCTCTCTCTCTCTCTCTCTCTCTCTCCACTGAATGTGTGTGAATGGGGTTGGGTTAGGTTATGCCGTGGCTGGGGGCTTTGAGTTGGCTTGTTGGTGTGATTTACGCATTATCGATGATACCAGCATATTTGGAATCTATTGTAGGAGTAAAGGTTATTATTATTATTATACTTCACTATGGCAGTCCCAAAGTGGTAATAATATCCAAGTTAGGAGTTCCCTTGATCGATGGAGGAACTGTAAGACTGCCTAAATTGATTGGTCGATCCTTGGCTAGTGATTTAATCCTAACTGGGTAAGATTACCCTTTCATCTCACACTAGGATGAATCAGTCGATCCGTCCTTCCTGATGAAGCTATGCGCGTAAACCTGGCAAATTACCGCGCTGCTCCTGGTCACACTGCTCTGGAAAAAGCCCTGGAAGTTGCACTCGCTTTGAATAAACTGCCTCAGGCCTGTCTTAGAGCGGATTTGGAAAGTCTTAAACGAGTACATGATGATGAATTCGGCCTAGCCTTGGAGGTTCAGATTGGAAGCAAATCCTTTTTAAGCGATGATTGGTTAGTCAAATCCAAGAAATTCATCAACAAGTCAAAGTTATAATAAGAAATATGTTTTACATTGCTATTGAAAAAGTCACTGAAAAGCTGTTGAAAAAATAATAATAAATAAATCCGCTTTTTTCTTAACCACCACGACTTCCTCGCTGTTGCTGTTGTTGTTTGGTAATAGCAACGAATAAATCCCTTTGATCTCACATTAGTCATTCAAAAGGGAAAAGGCTAACCTAACAATAAACGTCCATCGAATACTAGCAAAGGTAACTCGACATTTTAAATGTTCTTCTTCTTCCACTCCTTCTTCCAATTCCTCCACTCCTCCACATTCAGTATTGGGAGGATCGACTATTACAAATTCCCTCTTGGTTGTATCAACTCCCATGCTCTCTCTACTGATGCTACTAAGATCATCAGTCTCAAATGAAGACGGATATTCCTCCTTTTGCACTATGGCATCCTGAGCTGGCTGTCCAAACACCGACTCCTTTAACTGGTTTACCGCGTCCAAAATTCCGCTATAAAGCCATGATGACTTTCTCACATGGGAAGGTGTAAATCCTTGTGATGTCCTGATGGCCCGTGCTTCCAATAAGGGGGTAGAAAATCCAGACATCACATAATCCACCCGCTTAGAAGATGCCAACGCTACTTGTGCACAACCCTTGCCACTCGGTCCTCTCATCATTATATACTCTGTGGGACATTCTGCTGCGGTATTTAAACGCAGGGGAAACCGTCTATTTCGCTTAGTAGCCAGTTTCTGCTTATGAATGTCTCTTAACGAGGAATAAGACGCGGCTCCTTGAAACAAAATCAATTTTCGAACCATTTGTGAACTTTTCTGGTTAGATTTTTTACTTTCAATCATCACAGAAGTAGTAGAACTGTCCGGAATCATTGTTGATAGCTCCACACAGAGATATTCTCCTTCTTTCAGCACCAACGGCTCATCATCAAAGTCAAAGCCATTCGCACTGAAATATAAATCTGGCCAGGAGCACACGTGTCCAGAATCTTTCCTATCCGAACTTCTCTTCCAAGGCAGGGCAAAGACTCTGCGTGAGACATACTTGTTTAAACAGGTCATTGAACCATGAACTGTTTTGAACGACTTCTTTCTTCTGTCTTCGTTAAGCAATGCCGCAGGAGAAGAGTTATTCAAAAGAACCTGCGAATCGCTCTTTTGGCAAACTGCCACAGTAAGCTTGCAAGGCATTTGAACAATCATGTTGAGGTAGAAAGTATCCATCCAAGCAACCAATTCTTCATTCACATCACTCGGCAGCATTGGCAGAGGCTTTACAATCTTCCGCTTGACAAACACCGCTTCTCTCGTGTCATCCTCTTCCTCATCCGATGAGAGATATTTCAACTTGGAGGCATAACCCAGGGCATACTTGGACAGCGTAGCCGTATAAGACGGCGAAAGCTGATCCTGTGGTTGTTTCGGCATGTCTGCTAATCTTCCTGTCTCGGACCAAACGAAAAATAGCATATCATCGTCATCAGAATTGCTTCTCAGGATAAATTCATCTTGAAACAAGTTGTACCATTCTCTGTACCACCACATCACCACTAGTTAGATTAAGGCTTAAAATCTACTTTTGATTGGGACTTTGTATCTTTTCCGAGTATGCTCTCTTGTTCTTGACGGCCGCACCGGGGAACAGGATGTGGGGATCAGAGAGTTTCTTTTCAATTACGCAATTGAGGAGGCGTTCTACTCCGGTCATAATGCAAATGGTTGGTAAAAGGAAATATTTTTTAATTATTATGGTGTGATCTTTTCACACTCCTTGCTTTCTAAAGAGAATTATTTGATTTCTTAAATATTCGCTTAATTATGTAAGCTCCACAGTTATCGCTGACCGCATCACTCATTTGTTTAATCAGATTAGTCAATAAATTGTAAGCTAAAAAAGATTAGAATCACCACGATTTATTACAAGAGAAAACACAACTGGATCAAGCATTCGCAATCAGATATCAAAATTCTTCAATCATTTCCAAAAGAGGAAAATCCGGGGGGCGCTAATAGCCATTCTCATCAAACCATTGCATGACTTCTGGTGCGGCTACTTCGTACGGTGTAATTCCAGTTGAATCTGCTGCATCTATATCAGCATCTGCTTCCTCTACCAGCCATTTAACAACCTCAAGTTGTCCATTCCATGCGGCAAAATGAAGTGGCGTTCCTCCGTATCTGGTGGTGGTTTTAGCTTCTGCCAAGTCATGCTCAATCAACCATTTGATCACCTCGATATGTCCATTCCATGCCGCACTATGAATAATCATCTTTCCTTCTAGGTTGACGTGATCAACATCGACATTGGCATTTTCTACAAGCCATTTGACCGTTTCTAAATGCCCCCTTGAAGCTGCAAGTTGAAGTGGAGTCCGTTCGTGCTTGTCTAATGCATTGGCATCAGCATGGACTTCGTTGAATAGCCATTCAATTATGTGAAGTTGTCCATTGGCAGCAGCATGATGAAATAGGGTATTCCCACCATAATCAGTAGCATCAAGGTCTACTTTATCTTCAACTTTCAATATTAAATTAACAATATCAAGGGATCCATATGCAACCGCGTAGTGTAATGGTGTTCTACCATCCTTGGTTAACACATTAACGTCTATCAGGCCATTTCCTAATAGCCAAAACACTATATCTGAACAAGCCTTTAATATCCCCATATGAAGTATGGTTTCTCCGTTATTATCAGCAGCATCAATTTCAGCCTTACCAGATTCCATTAACCATTTGACCAAGCCGGTATTTTGATTCATAGTCGCAAGGTGAATTGGAGTCCTTCCGTCTTTATTAGTTATATTTACATTAGCATTGGATTTTTTTATCAGCCATTTTACTATTTCGTCATAACCATTAATTGTTGCCCAATGAAGAAGGGTTCCTCCGTCAGAATTGATAGCATCAACGTCAATCTTGCCCTTTTTAACTATCAATGAGACTTTCCTTAAGAGTTCAACTTGGCCAAGTCTAAAATTAACATTCAATAATAGCCATTGAAGCATTTCATATTCCTTGACCAGTTCTGCCGAATCAAGCAGACTATGACCCAAGTTATTAACAGCAGAGACAGCGTCAATATTTTTCTGCTTTATCAACCAGTCAATAATTTCAACATGGCCATTACATGCAGATTTATGCAATATAGAGTTTCCATAGATATCTTTCGCGGTAATATCTGCCCTACTATTCTCTATGAACCATTTAACCAGGTTCAAATGACCCTTCTCGGCTGCTATTAAGAGTGGTGTATTTCCATGCCTTTCTCGAGCATCAACATTTGCATCACCATCACTAATCAGGACTGTGGCCATTCCTAAAAGTCCCTCTGAAGCGGCAAAATGAAGCGGTGTATATCGGTGTCTACCAACGGCTTCTACATCAATTCTGTCCTGCTGTAAGAGCCATTGAACCATTTCAATGTGTCCTTTAGTTGCAGCCCAATGAAGTATGGTACATCCATCCTTGTTAACAGCGTTTATATCACCATCAAGTTTTTCAATCATCCATCTTAGCATTTCAAAATGTCCTTTTTCCGCAGCAATATGAGCCAGTGTATCACCGTCTTGATTAACAGCATTAAGGTTGAAATTCCGGTTCTTGACTAGAAACTTTAAAACGTCAAGATGTCCGAAAATTACAGCATCTTGTAGTGGCGTCCTACCGTCCTTATCTTTAATAGTGATTGAGGCTTTTTTGAACAAGACGAAATATTTGACCACATCAACCAACCCTTCAGCGGCTGCAAAATGAAAAGGCGTTCTTCCATCAACATCAACGACGTCAACACCATCAATACCTCCAACCTCTACCAGCCATTTGACCAATTCAAAGTTCATCTTGGATACGGCCCAGTGAAGGATATTTTGCCCGTCACTAGCAGCAGCATTTACGTCAACACCGTCAACTTTGACCATCCATTTGACAAGATCTATGTTCCCAGAGGAACAAGCACAGAGAAGTGGGGTTTTTCCATCCTTATCGCGAGCGTTCAAGTTGGCTCTGCTTTCTTGGACAAACCATTCAACCGCTGTCGCACAGCCTTTAAAAGCAGCGAGATGAAGTGGCGTTCGACCATCATTATCCTTGACGTTTAGATCAACTTTAGCATCATCTAGCACCAATGATAAAAGATTGGTATGACCCTTAGCTCCGGCGTAATGGAATGCTGTTCTACCATCATTATCAACGGCATTGGCGTCAATATCGGCACAGTTTAGTAGTAATTGAACAATTCGAAGATTCCATTTAAAGCCTGCGTGATGAAGCGGAGTCCAGGACTGTCCATCCTTGGCGTTGACATTAACTTTGGCTTCTCTGATCAACCATTTAGCAATTCTTAGCTGTCGATAAGAAACCGCAAGATGAATGGGAGTCTTTCCGTGTCTATTAGTACTATTAGGATCGATTAACCCTTCTTTAGCTAACCAAATAACTGTCTTTATGAACCCCTTAGCTGTTGCCCAGTGAAGAAGCGTGTCTCCTTCTCGATTGACACAAAAAATGTCAGCCTTGCCATCTTTGATCAAAATTTTTAATACTTCAATCTGTTCCATTGAGCAAGCACATTGAAGTGGCGTGAGGCCAGAATTATCAACAGTGTTAACATCGATACTGGTGTTTGTAAGAAACCATTGAACTAGTTCAACATGTCCTTTCATTGCGACCAGATGAAATGGCGTGTAACCATTAATATCAACGGCATTCACTTTGGCCTTGGCATTTAGCACTAGATATTTAACTAACTCGAAATACCCATTTTCAGCGACATGATGCAATGGAGTACGTCTATCTTTATCTAAGGCATTTACATCCAAGGAAGTTTCTTCGACAAGCCATTTTACAAGATCAATTTTCCTCCCCAAGACCGCATGGTGAATCAGCGTTCTTCTTTGCCTATCACATGCGTTTATATCTGAGCCTCCAGAGCTAATAAACCATTTAACCATATCAAGATTTCCAAAGGAGGCAGCAATGTGTAAAGGTGTGTTCCAGTCATCATCCAGTGCATCAACATTTGCATTTGCTTCCTTGGCCAGGTAAAAGGCTACTTTTGGGGAATGTTTTGCCGCATAATGAAGCGGAGTCCATCTGTTGTGATCAACAGCATTAACATTAGCACCACTTTGTTCCACCAGCCATTGAACAACATCAAGCCATCCATTTCTTGCTGCATCGTGTAACGGTGTGTTTCCCCATATAGAACAAGCATGAAAGTCCATTTTCACATCTTGTACTAATATTTTGACTATTTCAATTCGCCCATTAGCTGCTGCGAGATGTAGAAAAGTTTCTTGGTTTTGGTTAATCGCCTTAAAGTCAGCTTTGCCGCTATTCAAGAGACGTATGAAAATCTCATAGTATCCATTGATTACCACGTGGTGGAGAAGACTTTGTTTATCGTCACCTATGAGATTGAAATTGACCTTTACATTCTCCAAAAACCATAATATTACTTCAGGTCTTTTGTTCTGTGCGGCAATAAGTACAGGGGAA
>QZWR01000212.1:0-27130 GCA_004114325.1 Zoophagus insidians | reverse complement strand
ACTCACGGCAACATCAGCTTCGCTGCACGACGATACGCCTCGAATCATTCGCTACCCACCGGTACCACAAACTCTACCGCCTGCCCAGTGCCATCAACAGCGGGAACCAACACGCAACCAATGAATACAGGCACCAGCATTTGTCAGCGAGAACAGCTACTCCAAAAAGTAATAACCGTGTTTCAGCACATGTATCGTCAGCAATGGGACAGCGATCATTTTGGGCCAGCCCGTCGATATCGGTGTTGGCTACAACTGCACTTTTCGTGACCATCAACATGATTGTCGTAATTGTCTGGTCTTTTTACGACCCGGTGACATGTCACCTTGTCAACGAGACGCCTCGTTACGACGCCGCAAATGATGCCATTGTCGAAGTTTCGTCGCCAACTTGTTCGAACGCCAGCTCGGACACAATTTTAGGCGTTCTAATTGGCCTTCATGGACTTTTATTAGTTGCCGCTTGTTTCAAGTTTTACGAATTACGGACACGGTTGAAAGGTCACCAACACCATGAAGACAATAACAATAATAATAATAATAACCAAAATAATGAGTTCACCATTACACAGATCGGCATTTTGGGTTCCTGCGGTATCCTTGTGGCGACAGTTTTACTCGTCATCATTATTCGTCAAACAACGCGTCAGGCTGTTGTCATCGCATTTGCTTCACTAGCCCTTTCAGCTACCATGTCCGCAACTTGGTTCTCACCCAATTCCGTTTTCAAAAATGTCAAGTCAAATTAATTGTCAAAAAAATTGTCAAAAAAACTGAAACCTTTTGAAAACTTTGAAAAAATTGAAATAAAAAAGTAGCAAGAAATAAGTTTCTTTTTTTCTTTTATCTTGAACATGGATTTCCTTTCTGAACTTTAGTGTTTGATCTCAATCACTGTTGGCGCAGCATGCCCAACTGTCACCGTCGTTCTTTGTGGCGTGTAATAGACTATCGGAGCCGGTGTCACACAAACAGCCGGGGGCGGACACTGAGCCTGGGGCGGTAGAGTTGGTGGTACCGGTGGGTAGCGAATGACTCGAGGCGTATCGTCGTGCAGCGAAGCTAATGTTGCCGTGAGTCCAATCGCCACGAAGAGGCGGATGATGAGGTAGATGAGCAGGCAGACGGCGGCAATGTAACCACCGCGGAACAAGAATTTATCGGTGCCGAGCAGGAAGAAGCCGCACATTAGGCCAATGAATGAGGACCAACAAGCCGCGTTTGCAATTACAAGAGCTCCTGTTAATTTAAATTAAATTAAATTAATTTAAATGATAAAAAATTGAAAAAAACGAACCAGCTCGGACGTCAGAAAAATCCATTGAGAAATCGAGAATGCCGATAAAGACGACGAGACTGAGTATGAAATCGAGGCCATTGCAGACAGTGATCGAAATAGCGGTGGCAGCCAGAAAATGTCGAGCCGTTTCAGTGTACTGTTTTGTTAGTTCGGACGCATTCGGGTGCAGTTTCGTCACCTCTACGACGTCCGTAGCCCATCGCAGCCCAACAAAGACGTAGACGGTGAGGCCGATGATGACGGCAACATCAAAGGCCTTGAGTACGGCGACGCTCATTCGAACGTCATTGCCCGAGATGTGGCTGGGCATTATTTGTCGGGGCTGCTGCTTTCGCGAGTTTTTTACCCGATGTCAACTGTACGAAAAAATTGGGTTTTTTTTTGCAAAAATCCAAAAAAAAATTTCAAGGTGGATTTTTCAAACTAACGATTATCTAATTATTTTTCGGTTTTATTGTCAACTTCTTGGTGGACATCCTCGAAACACGCCAGAGAAAAAAAATCTATCGAAGATGTCAAAGTAGAATAGTTTTTTGTGACTTGCGGAATTGACTTTCTTTAATAAAACCGACAAAGAAAGTCAGATAATACATAATTTATTAAGATGCTTTCTGGGGCGTGTCGTTACTTATCCTAATTGACTACCCTTGTGAGCTAACACCACTATATCTAATCTCATGCGATATACAGTTGCAAAACGGCTAGCAACGTGATTGCAAAGTGCACAATTTTTGCTCGGAAAAGATTACGACAAGCGGAAACAATGCAGCATATGAAGCTAAATTCAGTATTTTGCATTGTTTATTATCTAATTTCCAGGTATATGCAACTGAAATTTTCTAAATTCACTAACCAATAATAGTGAATTACTTTTTTTTTAAAAGCTTTCAACTTTGTTCAAGAAGCGTTTATGCAGTTGGCATAGAATGGCCGCAACCTCTAGAACTTACAGGTTTCTGGCCTCTGGACAGCCAAAGTGGCCTCGTTGATGTATACAACTTGATTGATACCGAACGTTATCCAACCACCAAGTTGGACTATCAGCGACCGGGCCCGTTCGGGCAGCCCTGCACATCGTTCTCCGTCACCAAAAATGAGGAAACTTTGGCCTACTACGGCAGGTTGAACACGCCCAGCGACAGGTTCACCGTTTCTCTTTATTTCCACCACAACTATTCGACCGTACGAACGGGCAATTTATTATCAATCGGGACCGAATCGAAAAGTGCTTTTGGCGTGAATTATCTAGAAGATGGCGATTACATCCAAATAGTTGATGACAAAGCGTCACATCTTGGCGAGGCCGGGCCAATCGAAAAAAATCGCGATGGTTGGGCTTTTATTGCGGTCACCTACGATTATTATGCTCAATCGATAAGCGTTTTCGACAAAAATGGCCAGCTGATAGCTACCATGAGAGCTCATCAGTCCCAGTCTAGTCTAACAGCGCTCAAGATTGGCCTTTTTGAGAGCAAGTCGCCCGAATATAATTTAGCGATGACTGCGGGCGACGCCATCTCTTGTGTGATGTTCTATAGCGCCGTGCTAAATTCGATCGAGATCGCACAGTTGCCCAGCGTTTGTGCCGATCAATTGGCACCGAATGAAGCATTGTGCGAAGTTCAAAATGCTTGGCCTCTTCGTGACCGCCTAATCGCATTTTGGCCCTTCGATGCGGCTAGTGGCATCCGCGAAATCGCCAATGCAGTTGCGTACGCGTTCAACGATTTTCCCGAACTTTCTATTGGCGAAGCGGGCCCTTATGGGTTGGAATGCTCCTCTTACGGGGTTTCCAATGGAAAATTAGGAGAGACATCAATTTTACCTTCTTCTGGTGTTCTCTCTTTCACTATTTCTTTCTTCATCCTCCCAAATGCTAATTCTACCGGAGCCATAGCGATGGTTAAACACGGTGAAGATGCAGGTTTCGACATTGGCTATTCGGCACCAAACAACATCGAATTATGGACGCACAATGCCACGAATCTCTTTCTAAAAGGCAGATTTTCAGTGTTGAACCCCGACGTCTGGAATTTTGTAGCTGTAGCGTTCGACGCTGCAAATAGCACCGTGAAAGTTTTAAGCGTCGGCGCTACGGGTGATGCCAAAAACGTCACCGAGGTAGAAACCCACTTGGAACCTGATGAGCAAATCACCTTAGATGACAGTAGTATCTATTTCGGAATGGCTTATATGGGGCCTAGCACGAGAGCGAAGTATTTTCAAAAAGCAGACCGTCTAGCCTGCTTCATGGTTCACGAAACTTCGCTGCCAGTGAATGACATTTTGTCACTAAGAGACATTTGCAAATCTCGAACTCAGTCTGAATCTGGCCAGGCAGTTGAAGCAATATGCTCGGCTCAGAAAATGTGGCCCCAACGAAATTCTATGGTTGGCTTTTGGCCTCTTAACCAGCAGTACGGTCTAACTGACATGGCGAATGGAAGGGAACTCGTCGAAACTAATGCGTTCAGTATCAGTTACAAATGCCCGCGAGTAGAACTCAGCGTCAGCGGTCCCTTCCAACAGGTCGGCACGTCGCTTTCGGTGCGTGAACGCAACTGTTCCCTCGGGCGAACAGAATGGGTCTACGATGATAAGAGCATGGTTTCGTTCACGCTTGCCTTTTATTTTTACACCCAACTGAGTGGGCCAGGCGGGTTGGTTGCTGTCACACTCGGCGAGGATAAGGTAAGCCTCGCATACGCGCAGCCGGATTTAGTAGAGGTCATCTTTAACGATACTATTGTTGAAACCTTTCCGGTTGTGGGCCGAAAACAATGGACCTATCTAGCAGTGGTGTACGACCATCCACTAGGTACGCTGAGCATTTTCGATAGCGGAGGAAGTTTGATATCGAATCCCCCAATAAAGCTAACAATTACAGCCGCGGTCAACGCAAAAATGATAATCGGCGGATCTTTCTACCCGAAGGAAGTAGCTCATTTGGGGGAATACGCACTGGGGATGCAAAAAACTGATTCGCTCGCTTGTTTGATGGTTTACCGAACAGCTCTGACGCCGGCAGAAATTGCGCAGCTGCCGCTAATTTGTGAGGAGATCCAAGTGAAAGAGGAGCCCATACCGCCAGTTCTAACTGATTTAACCATTTTATTAATCATAATTTCGTCATCGGTGGTATTCGCCTTCTTAGCTGTCACTTTTGTCGTCCTTTTCATCTGGAAATGGCGAGACTGGAAAAAGTCAAAGCAAAAGATGGATTTTTCCGTCAAAGAGTTGGACATTCCCGAAGCTCCCTATTTCACGTCAGTGCCACTTGAGATGGGTGATGTTATAACTACTGATGTTATGGAGAACAGTTTCAAAGTAAGCGACGGGGAAATGTCTGGCTATGACCTAGAAAAAACCGGCGAAGCCGATGCTGTTGGAAGTTTCACAGCCGAGCAAGAACTTTAAATAAAATGGATTCGGGCGTCATTAGGCTCTGTAATAGTTATAAAAATATAATGCTTTACAAGAATGCCTCTTTTTGCTCTTTTGAAATAAATGATGAAATGGTCTATGGGGCCTTATATGCTTAGCACGCGACATTTTCAAAAATCAATAAGCTTCCTCATGAGCACGCGTTTTTGAAATATCAAGCACGTGAACAATTCGCAGATAGTCTGTTCTGAAAAAAAACTAACAGGACTTTTACACCCTGTATTTCATTTGCGTGAAGAAATGAAATTGCTTATATTATATTTCCTGCCTAACATAGATAACAAATAGATAAGCACTTTTTTTCTCGCAAAACTAATCATTGTTGGGAGTTATTATAATTAACAATTAGGTATTTACACATCATTTCACCAAAGGCACTGAACGCTTCACCAAAGTTCACCTAATTTACAATGCCTGCTGACATTTGGTGGCTTGATTCCTGTGAACAGCTGATTGAAGAAGTTGTTACCAAAACAGAACATGGTGACCAATCGTCCCCAGCTCCGCTCACCCCTGTCTACGTCTACTCACTTGATGCAATTCGCCGACAACTCGCAGCATGCCAGTCTAAGCTGACTAGCATTAACCGATTGTGGTACGCTGTAAAAGCCAACAACAACCCGGACATTTTGCGAACAATCTTTAACTCCGGTAACCAAATAATTGGCGGCTTCGAGTGCGTTACTATCGAAGAAGTTCGACACGTAATCGAGTGCGTTCAAACCAAAGAATCGGGCTCGTCGCTGAAAGACCACTTGCTCTACACTCCAAATTTCGCAAGCAAACGCGACTTTGAAGAAGCCTTTGACCTTTGCCGCTTTGTTACGCTGGACAACGCTTCGCCCTTGTTCGAATGGCCTGAAGTGTTTAGATGCCGCGAAATTTTCTTGAGACTCGACCCACCTAGCTTTCTGTTAAACGAACATGAGCACAATCAGCACAAGTTTAACAAAACGAATGGCTCTTTATCTAAATTTGGCATTTCACTCGGCGACAGTGAAGAAATTAATCCGGAACAGCTTGTGCGCCAACTGGAGGCTTTACAGTGTCGTGTTGTAGGCCTTCACATCCACACCGGTTCGCAAATTTTCGACCCAGAATCGTGGGCTAAGACGGCACGTTATATGACCCAGTTCTGCGGGAAAGCCGACTCGCTGTTTCCCCATGTTCGCGTTATCAACGTCGGCGGAGGGATGGGTATCAACTATCACCAGTATACCGAAGGCCACGAGAAGCAAAATGAAAAGCTTGACCTCGGTCTTGTCAACCAACATTTAGCAAAGTTGAAAGCTGATCTTGGAAATGACAGTATTGAGTTGTGGATGGAATCAGGTCGCTACTTGGTTGCTGAAGCCGGTGTCTTGTTGACCCGAGTTACCCAGTTGAAAAGAAAACAAGGCCGCAGTTTTGTCGGCTGCGACGCCGGTATGAACTGTCTAATTCGACCCGCGCTTTACGAAGCCTATCATTTTGTATTTAACCTATCGCATGCTCACCGTAAACGAAAGGAGCATCATTGCCAAGAAAATGAAGACCAAACTGTGACCACTGATGTCGTTGGGACAATTTGCGAATCCGGGGACATTATTGGCCGGGATCGAAAGTTACCAGTTGATACTAGATCCGGAGATGTCTTAGTGATTGCGATAGCAGGAGCTTACGGGTTTGTTTCACGTTCACTTATTCTTTAACAATTTTTGAGCTGCAAGTATTTACTCAAGTTTAAACTTTTTTTATTTTTCGAACAGGCGTGTCATGTCCAGCTCTTACAATTTGCGACGCTTGCCTGATGAAATCTGCGTCTGAAGTCTAAAATGTGATTCGAACGCTGAACGCTGACATTAATTTATGTAAAAGAAACCATTACTTAATCCTGTGCTGTTTTGTTATGGTAAAAAATATTTAAGTTTTTTCTTTCATTGTTGGCATCAATGGAAAAGACGACAGATTTTAAAAGATACGTAAAAACATGGCATCACCATAGAGGCATAAAAAACTCTGTCTTCAGCCTTTATCGCATTGTCAGCAGGCGGGAGGTGTTTTTTCAGGTGTACACGGGCAAGTTTTTTCGCGATGAATGATGAAATTGAATACGTATACACACACGAACGTATAGTCGAGTACAGGGCGTAGTAATTTTTTACGGCGCAAGGTATTATTTGCCAAGTACTCGTCATCCATACTGGTGTATGAAACGTAAAAAATGTGGGGCTTTTTTCCAGTGCCTCTATATACACATCAGTGTAGAGTAGAATGAGAGAATGAACATGTAAAACAAGGCGTGGTAGGCTTCAGAGGTCTGCTTAAACAATAACCGAGCACCGAGTAGATAACAATATAGTCAATAGTATTTGCATGCCGTAACACGTTAAATAACAATTAGCGATAATATTTTCAATCACAATATTCTAATATTTTCTTCTTTTCACCTAAAATGCATCACCTTAGAAAACTTTCTCCTTACCGACTGGGAGAGAAAATTACAAGGTATTTAATATTTAAAATGATAAGTTGGCAAAGGCAAACATTGCCCCTTGTTTTCAGAAAGATGGAAAAGAATCTGACTGCTGACGAATTGGGGGAAGTCTTTAAATCGATGGGATACGGCATTCCAACATCGTCGACCGAAGTTCAAGACGGCGATTACATCCCACCGACAGATGGTGTTGCAGTGAAGATTTACGTAGTCCAGGTCAACTACTGGCCCTTCCACACCGCCCTGCAGGTTGACGTTGACAGCAACAACGACGGCACATTCGACGACAACGAAAAACTGACCTACGAGGTATCAAACGACGATCAAGGAGTCGCCATTCTGCTCTACAACAGCTACTATCCTGAGAATAAAATCAAACAGCGTTTTGAGGCTATGAGCCTCGTCGACTCGCCAAAAGGGATTTTCGATACGCTTCAAGCTGCAGCTAACGCCCATCGCGACCGCTACGACATTGTCGAGAACAACTGCCGTGACGTGTGCCGGCGCGCTATCGAATTTTTGAGGACCAACTATCGCGACAAGACATCACAACCTCAAGAAGCCATTGACAGGCTGATTGAAATTGCTCGAAGCGCGCCTGACGCCGTTCCAAAGACCGCTGCTACGATCCTGAATATTGCGACAAAGGGAGCTATTAGCAAAACATTCCATTTTGCCATTGACAAGTACGGAGCTCTGGCAAAGGTTGGGTTCAGTGCGTTCAACGCTAAACATGCCCTGCTTTTCCGAGTTAGCGTTTCGGGAAACCCCGAATAACTATTGCGACTACTCAAAAATTCTGAAATTTGAAAGAATTCATGGCAGCTTTAATTTTGTTTCCGACCTCTAACCTCTCAATAAGATATGTATTGCAGTGAAAGTAGTCCTGAATTCGTTAAATATTTGAGAGTTTTTTGTTAAGAATTGTTTCGTCTTGAATACGTTATTATTGCACTAGAAAGACATTTTCTCTGCCAACATTTCTGCCATGTCCGGTGCTTCAAAAATAGTAGCGGTGATTATGATGATAGCCAACGTGAAAGGGATACTAATAGGTTACTTTTATTTACAATAAAACGGCGACCTTTGATGAGCTAATGAATGGTAATGATGAATGGTGTTTTATCGAGTTTCAATACTACGACATACATTATTCTCTAAAGGCCAGCGCATACACAACCTAGAACAAAAGCCATTATAGAATATTTATCAAAATCGTCACATGGGCTATGCAGTAGGTGGTCAAGGTTATATTGATCTTTAATTCAACCTGATCCAATACGCAGCAATAAAATAACGATCAATTTCTATCAAGAAGTAAAAGCAACGGCTGCACTTTTTTGGAACCCAAAGCAGTCGATATATATCTACTTTAATTTACATAGGCATAGACTTCCATCAGGAGAATGACCGAATTTCTGCGAAAACCATCTGCGAATATCCACGGCATTCTGGAACGAATGGCTCGTAAACAAAGCAATTTAGTGAAACCGTCGCAACATGGCTTGAAGATTTTCATCAGCTATTGCCCGCAAATGCGGAGGCGGGTTGACAATGTTTTTGCGATTGCCGAACGCCTAAAATGTCACGGCCACAATATTTGGATAGATACGGCAGCGACAACTGATTTTTTCACCGAAGAAGCAGCCAACGGCATTTCCGCCTGTGACCTGTTCATTTTCTTTTTCAACGACGAATACGCTGCAAGTGAGCGCTGTCGAGAAGAAGCAGTTTATGGCTTGGAAGAGCTGAAAAAACCGGCGTTGGCGGTCAATATCTCACCAGCAACGACGCCCCTTAATAGTTGGCTTCGAAAACTGCTTGATAATCGAGTGTGGATAGATTTCTCTCAAGAAATTAACCACGACCCCATTTTCAACGATATCGCTGGTCGAATTCGGCGTCGATTTTATGACAATTTTGAACCAGATGGATTCGCAGACATCTTCACGTAAGCATTATATTTAAATTGTAACCTTGCTTTTTTATTGAAGAAGATTGATTTCGCTGACAGCTATTCTTTCAAGCTGATAAACATCCCAAAAGTCAATAGCAGGTCGCACCTAAACATCAGACCCGAGTTCGAAGAAAACGTCTTCAAAGCAATACTCAAGATATGCGATCCGGTGGAACCAGCAGAACCTAGTGGTCAAGGTTTGTGCATTATATTCAGCATCATCAATGTCGAAATACTATTATGAGTCCTGTTTTTTTTTAATTTAGGCAGCGTCCTGACTTTACAAGGCGATGCAGGAATTGGGAAGACGCATATTGTATCAAATCTCTTATCGACTAAACGCCCATTCAGCGGCAATGTTGCAGTTTTGTGGTTGAACTGCAACAGGTGGAAAGCTAACTGTAAATTTGATTACTTTGCTCAAATCGCCTTTAACGACGAAATGATTGCACTGGCAAAAATAGCTGACCAAAATTTCAAATCCAGCGATTGTGGAACAATCACGAGCTTCTTCAAGGCCCATAAAAACTGGCGCGTTTTATTTGCCTTCGATAGCATGGCTAATGCCGATGTTCTCGCCTATTTTGTCGAGAAACAGAAAGATGTCTCTTTATTATCTTGCATCGTTATCTCTAGAAACCCGATTGACATTCCCGCCACCGTACGGACTTTTACTATTTTTCTCGAACCTGTTCCTTGCGCCAACGTAGTCCATCTTTTAGAGCACAACTGTATTGGTCTTACTATAAAACTTGGTCTCGATCGTATGAACCAGATTGCTAAGAAATGTCTCGGGTCACCTCTCATTTGCAATCTGGTAGCAGCTCAGTTTGCTAAGGGAAACCTTAGTCAATATGCGATTTATTATTTCATAATGAAAACCAGTTCAGAAAGTCGCAGCAACATCTTGACTAAGCTTTTTGAGTTTGGAATCAATCAGGTCACTCGTAAAGATGACAGATGGGCGTTGCGTTTTTGCGCATTCCTATTCTTCGAGCCAGAAGAGCTGGTACCCGTCGATTTTCTGCAGTTGTTTTGGGACTGCCCTATTGATTCGTACATTTCAAAAATTCTCGAATTCGAGGCTTTGGGTTTAATTAATAAAGCAACCAGTACTTCAGGCGACGAGCAAATGTATTTCATCAACCCTATGATCTGGGAGGCTGCATTTCAGAAGGCTTCAGATTCCAGTACAGAGAATTTAGTGTCGCTGTCTGATATTCGGTACAAATTGTTAAGTCATCAGTTTTCTGAAAGCAACTATTCGGAACCTTTAATTTTCCGAGCGCTTCGATCGCACTATTACGCTCTCATTGACCAAATAATTGACAAAACTGAAGTTCATCAGCTTCGCGAGCTAAGTGTGATGCGATCCGCTAATTGCCAGCTGTTTGTTGAATGCCTGTACAAATTTGCGGATGAAAAAGCTGGCAATGGATCAAAATATAGCGAACCTCACAGATTGCTTAAAAGGCTGCTCGTTAAAGTCAGGAGTCAAGGAGGCTCCAAACAGTTGGGCCACATCGCTGATGCTACCATTAAGGTGGCTGAAGAAAATCGCGAAGATGACGACTTAGAAGAGACGTTCGGAGATATAATTCTTGCTGATGATTTGGCGAGTTCAGCTGAGTTCGATTCTGAATACAGAAAATCAATCGCTGAAACCATGAAACCTTGGCAATGGCGGTTTCGCCGGCGAAAGGAACTTCAAAGTTTCGTGCTATTAGAAGGAACAAATTATCCCAAGGCAATCTGGCAGTTGATGACTGGCGCTGATGGTAAAACTCTGCTTAAAAATGACATAGACGAAGCTATGCGCTGGGCTGCCATGAAAGGCAGCCTGAGTTCGATGAAACTTTTGTGTAAAAATGCGATGTTGGGTAGATTGCTAAATTTTCCCGATTCGACCACCATTGCCAGCCTGAATGGCCATCTTGACCTCGTTGAATTTCTAACAGAACGGATGCCAGGCTCAATCACGAACAGTTTGATAGGGGCTTGTCAAAACGGTCACGTTAAGGTTGTCCAGTTTTTAACTGAAAAACAGCCTTTGAGTCTAACCGCCTCGAACGAATTCGGAAATGCTTCCATGTTATTGGCTTGTGAAAATGGTCACATAGAAGTGGTGAAGTATTTGGCGGAAATGGCACCAGAAACATTGACTGCTGCTAATAATGCTCAGAATGGCAAAACGCCGCTTTGGGTTGCCAGCCGTATGGGGCACTTTGAGATAGTTAATTTTCTTGCCGAAATGGCACCCGAGCTAATCACCAAACCGACTGTAGATGGTTCCTCGCCAACAATAGTAGCTAGTCAAAACGATCACTTAGATATTGTCGTGTTTCTTGTTGAAAAGGATTCAAACTGTTCCACTATCCCCGACAAAAATGGTGTCACCCCTCTCTACATGGCTTGCCAATGTGGCCACCTTGAAGTCGCGAGATATTTAGCTCAAGTTGCTCCAAACACCCTTGCCAAACATGACAATTGCGGCGTCACACCTCTTTTCAAAGCGGGCATGAATGGACTGCTAAAATGTGTTCAGTTTTTAGCGGAAAAAGCTCCGGAAACTGTAACGATACCCGATATACATGGTACCACCCCACTACAGTTTGCCTCTCGCGCTGGCAATGCAGAAATCGCCGCCTTTTTAGCTGAAACTTCACCGCAAAGTGTTATAACAAAAGACGAAAGCGGTGCTACACCACTCTTCATAGCATCTCAATTCGGTCATCTCGACGTCGTGAAAGCTTTGGTTGAAATTGCTCCCGAGAGCGTTTCTATAGCTCGGGATGATGGAGTGACAGCTTTGGGTGTAGCAAGTCGAGATGGCTATCTTCAAATTGTCAGATATTTAGCTGGAAAAGATCCTACTTGTGTCGTAAAGCCCGATAACGCGGGGTACACGCCACTTTGGCTTGCAACTGATAATGGTCACTTAGAAATTGTCAAGTTTCTAGTAGAAAAAGGCCCTCAAGCTCTTCTTGAAACGCCGGCAGAAACTGGTTTCACGCCAATATTTGTGGCCTGTCAAAAAGGACACACACAAATCGTTAAATTTTTGGCTGGCAAGGCGCCTCATAGCGTTCGCTTGACATCACCTACTGGGATTCTTCCGCTAACTATAGCAGCTTCAAATAACCATTACGGAGTGGTTAAATTTCTATCCGACAAAGTACCAGACCTAATATGCGAATCATCCCCTACTGGCTATTCAGCGTTTACTGCTGCCGCGTCCAACTTGAACTCTGAGCTCATGGATCTCCTCTTGGGTCTCATTTCAGAACCAACTTTACTTGAACAAGAAGAAATTATGTTGAAAAAACAGTTCTCTCGAGAAATCGCATTCATTTTCAAAAGAGTTTGTCGAGTGGTACCACAAGCAACAGGCGGTTTTATGATGCGCCTTCTGCGTCCGTTTTCTACATGTCAAACATTTGTTAAAGATGGCGTCTTTTTGAGTACCTGGTTCGAGGATCAAAGCGAACTTCTAACAACAACAAAATGCAGTATCGCAATTTTGATGACAGCACTCGATGAATCTGACACAGATGCACCTGAAATAATCGCTATACTCCAAGCCGGCACTGTTTCAGTGTTAGTCGATTTGTTGGAACAACTGGGACAAATCGGCAAGTCAACCTCTTATTTTCAAAACTCAGAAGAGGTCACTGAGCAACTGCAGGAAGTAGGCAACCTCATTCGTCTTCTTATTGGCAAAATGGTGCATCATCACGGTGATGCTGTGGCAAAGCTTTTAGACAATAAGGACGAAATTGATACTCTTAATTCTATCATTGCGTAACTTTAAACATGTTTATATTGAAGTTAGCTTGTCTATTTCTAATAAATTGATCCGAGATTCCAAAGATTAATGCATTTACGGACATTCGTGTTATGCGGTACCTATTTGAGACCCTTCTACCTTGAATGTTGAACAAGTGTTATCGATCTTCATAAATTATTTGACATTGGAAATGCATTATTGATTTGCGGAATAAAAACATTGGGAAGGAATAAAATGATGCCTGCTTTTTATTAATCAATCGCCGGAATATGCGCCCAATACTGTGAATAGAGCCGGCAACCTACCTTCAGACATACCGACAACACAGAGAATATGGATTAGGTATGTGCACCAAAAAAACCAACTGACCACTTTTCATATGCGTATTTTATTAAATATTGCAAATAAGTTTTAGTTTTTGCCGAAGTATATATTATTACCTATATGACATCGAACGTTGTCATCAGTCCTCGTTTGCCGGCTATTCTTGAGAGAGCGGCTCAGAAAGAAAGCAAGCTGTCGATATTTGCTCAGCATCGTTTGAAAATTTATGTTAGTTACTACCATCAACATCCGCGAGCTGAAAGCGTTCGAACCATTTCTGATCGTCTTGCTGCAATTGGCCACAGTATCAGTACGGATTCCAACGAAGCAACTGACAATGAAATAGTAGATGTGATTCATGACTGCGACCTTGCAATTCTTTTTTTCGAGGATCTGTACCTCGCCAGCGCTCGCAAGCGTTTGGAAGCCGAAACCTGTCTCACTGCGATTGCAAAGCCAATTTTGGCCATCAGTTTTTCTGGAAGAAGTCCGAAAGGTTGGCTCCGTTTCCTTTTGGACGATAAAGAATGGTTGGACTTTCCAAGGGACGATGGTTTGGATCGTTTATTCGATGAGATAACAACGCTAATAAACAAGCGTTTTGTTGAAAATGCTGGTCCAGGAGGCTTTGCCGACGTCAAAGCGTAAATAAACAATTTTCAACTTAAAAATATTAGTGAATTATACATTTCTTTTACAGAAAAGAAACGATGCAAGGAATACTCAGAACTCTTTACTCAAAAACTGGCGATCACACTGACCCAGAACTACTTCGCTGTTTTTATGCTTGCTTGTTTTTCAACGAAGATCAGCATTTCACCGTTGACGACATTAAACTATTTTGGCGTTGTGACGTTGGCGAATGTTACCGAATACTTGGAGAGCTCGAGCAGAATGCTTTAATATCTCGTCAGAAAATAGGCGACGAAGATCTATTTCAAGTACAAAAAGCTGCATGGGAGCCAATTAAGAGCTTATCCAGCTACCAAATCTCCTGTCTGCGATATCAAATAATCCTCGGATTTGGTTTCCAGCGCGAGCTTGTTGGAGATGACTATTTACCATTCCATGCAACTCAGCAGCTCAAACGCAATATTCTCGAACAAACCGTCGAAAAATTGCATCCAAAACACCTTGTCCAACTAGCCTTGCTGCGGTCGAAGATTTCCGGTCAATTGTTTGTGGATTTTCTGTACAAATTCAGCGATTGGCCATTTTCTAGTGGCAACGTGAAATACCCCAAGGAGCATGCCAACGAATTCGAGGGCTGCAACATTTCTTACCGTTTGTTAAGAAAGCTCTTGCTGAAAGTCAACGCCGAAGGCTCATGGAACAACATGGCTGAAATAGCTGAGGCCAAGACGAAGGAGGATGACGAAACTGATGACATGGCTGAGACGTTCGCTGACGTGGTTTATGACGACGAAAATGACGAAAACGACAAATACGACAGGGAACCATTATGTCAGCTGATGGGCAAAGCGCACTTCCCTTATGTTTATCGAAAGAAGCGGAAATACCTTTTGATGAAATCAGCTCTGCCAAACCCAATCCGATTGGTGCTGTTGTCAAGGGGCGATGGCCGGTCAAACAGAGATGAGCTGGTAAAGATTGAAACACAAACTCAAGCCGAAACAAACGCGATGCTCGAAGCCATTCGCTGGACTGCGATCATGGGCAGATTTTACCTGCTGAAAACCTTGACAGACAAGTGGCCGGCAAGCATACAAAAGCACTACCTCGAAGGCAGGACGCTGCTGTCGCTGGCAAGTGAGAACGGGCATTTGGAGATGGTAAGATACCTGTTGGACAAGGCTCACCGTTTAGCTTCAAAGGGTGACAACATGAAGCGCACGCCGTTGTTCTATGCCAGTCGAATGGGCCATGCTGATGTTGTTAGTTTCTTAATTGAAAAAGCACCCGAAGCTGTTTCAATAGTTACTAGCGATTGTTGTTCACCATTTACAGTGGCCTGCCAATATGGCCATCTCGAAATTGCAAAGCTATTAGCTGAAAAAGACCCTAAAATGGTTACAAAAGAGACTTCTTACCAGCAAACGCCAATGCTTCTGGCCTGTAAATTCGGCCAACTGGATATCGCCTCTTTTATAGCAACAATTGCGCCTCATAGCGCCTCCGTTCCTGATGGCAATGACGGTACAACCCCTTTATTGTTCGCAAGCCACCATGGCCACTATGCAGTTGTCAAATTCCTAGTAGAAATAGCGCCTGAGACTGTAGCCGTGACAGAAGAAGACGGAACGACGCCTCTCTGGGCAGCATGCCAAGAGGGGCATTTGGAAATAGTAAAAATGTTAGCTGAATTGGCACCCGAGACTATTACCAGCGCGACTAAACGGAGAGGATGCACCACTCTTTTGATAGCCAGTCAAAGGGGGCATCTTGATGTCGTCCGATTTCTAGCCGAAAAGGCTCCTTCTTTAGTAACAAAAGCCGACAATGACGGCTGCACACCACTTTGGATTGCTAGCCAAAACGGACACCTGGAAATCATCCGGTATTTAGCCGAGCTGGCGCCTCAAACTTTGTACAAATCTACGGATGAAGGCAAAACGCCACTGTCACAAGCAGCTAGCTTTGGCCATCTTGAAGTTGTCAAATACCTAGCCGAAAAAGCGCCTAATACAGTGACAGAAAAATGTAACAACGGCGTTACGCCATTATCCGTGGCGGTTAAAGGTGGAGCTGTTGATGTTATCCGCTTCCTCTCTGAAAAGGCACCCGAAACATTAACTAGCCCAAGCAACGATGGCGAAACGCCTTTATTTGTGGCAGCTAAATGTGGCCGTTTAGAAGTTTTGAAAATTGTTGCCGAAATGGCACCGAGCACCTTGAATATTGCAAGGAACGACGGCGCTACGCCATTGTTTGCCGCCAGTCGGGTGCCATGTCTTGAAATAGTAAAGTTTCTGGCCGAGAAAGCTCCAGACACCGTTGCGAAGCCCAAAAACCTTAGCTTGACGCCCTTGTGGATAGCGAGCGAGAATGGCTATTTGGATATTGTGACCTTTCTAGCTGAAAAGGCGCCACAGACTGTTGCAGCTCCGCGCACAGATGGCGCCACACCTCTATGGGCAGCAAGCAATGCCGGACACCTTGACGTTGTGAAGTTTCTCGCCGAAAAGGCGCCGGAAACTAAAAACAAGCCAACGCTCGATGGCAAATCGCCCATCTACTGCGCGACGCTGTCGGACGAAACTGACGTTGTAACATTTCTTTACGACGCAAACAAAGATTACGTTTTCAAAACGCCGATGACATTTCGTTCCCCATTCATTATCGCAGCTGAAAATGAAAACCGAGTCATCCTTGAACTGTTTCTTTCTGACTCCGTGGACAAAGACGTTCTGGTCAATCAGCTGAATTCGATGAAAGAGAATGGCCTATATGAGGCGTTGTGTTTTCTTTTCATTACGTTTTACGACAAAATGCCGGTCTCCGAGTTGCAACATTATTTCGTAGAGCCTTGTCAGCAGTTCTGCTCTTATCTTCAATCTGATAGCCGTGACTTGTTTGCTAGCCAAATTCGCACTGACCAGGAGCAGCTTATAAAATCAGCAAGGGGCAGGTAAGCCAAATTATTTGGTTATTTTTCACATATTAACTCTTTAATGTCAATTTAATGCATTGAATTTGAAGCCTTGAAGCGATTATCAACATCACAGACCAAGCGGAAAACAACTCAAGACGAATACATGACGTATTTGAGACGGGGATTGTTCAGGTTAGGAATCATATTCAAATTTCTCATAATTTCGGAGTTGGAATTTTCATTTTAAAGGTTTTCGCTGATATTCTGGCAGCTCTTACGGTCAAACCGATCGGGGATGAGGAAACAGACGACAATTTCATCATGAACATATTCCTTTTCTTTGGCAATATGGTCGAGCGAGGAGATGATGCTATTCGAAAGTCGATTGTTGAAACTCCAGGCCTGCTTGAAATGCTTGACAAGAACTACTTGAAACCAGCTACGTACCAACGGCGCAACGAAGTCGCCTATATAATAGCTATGCTTGTAGCCCATTCGGCTTTGCCGGAAAAGGAGCTCAGTAAAAACAAAAGATATATTCCATTTTATTTCAGACTTTATTGTGTTTTTTGACAAATAGGTGAATTTGACGTCAAACTCTCCGCCGTGGTCGATGAATTGCGAGCTGACGATAAACAGATAAAATTCGCCGACACTCTGAGGTAAAATTGCGACTTCCAGCTCTAATTTTATGAGTCACTGTTATTTTTTGTTTAAGCTCGGTGGATGTTTTCGCTACGATTCTAGAACAAACATCACCAAGCCAAAGCAACCGGCCAGGCTGTCGTCGTTTCGCGCTTTGGGAGCTGTTGTATGCGTACACCAATTCGTGGCGCACGAGTTGGTTCACGAAAATGATTCTTACCGCTAAGATTGATGCCCTGTTGGAAAAGGAGTTTGGTAAATCTGCTAGCGAAAGACAGGGCAGCAAGTTCGATAGAGTCGCTGCAGAAATGGCGTTGGAACTTCTCGAGGAAATTGAGAAAGGCAAATTGGAAATGGAGGACGAACAGGTGGAAGAGGAAGTTGATTACGATGCTGTTTGATGTTCCAAAATCCACAGTGATGAACTCACCCAGCTGTGTTGCGTCTACTTGTTTTATCGTTTATCGTAAAAGTTCCATATTTTATATCTCAGACTGTGTCAGAATGGTCCAATGTCTAGTCACGACCTAGTAGCCATAATATGTTAAAGCAATTCGATATTTGTTCCACTTCATAAAACTTGTATTTTGTTTCAAGCTTCGCAATAAAAAAACGTGTTATTGTTTTTCATGGTTTTTGACTGCTTAAAAGGTACCGTGTTTTGATAGTAGCAGAATCGCTTAGTAGCAACTGTGTAAACTCATTGGCTACCTAAAATGTTTATAACGAGGTATCTAGACGAAAATCTTACTAGATGCGAACGTTCTCGATACATGTCTTGTTTCTTCTACGAAACCAATGAACCATTCTTCAGCAAAGATTGCAGCCTTATTTGGAATTGTACCGATGAAGAAGCCCTGCAAACGTTACTAAAACTTCGACAACTCAATTTGATTATCGCTACTGGAAATGATGCTTTTAAGGTGAATCCGAGCTACGCGCGTTGTTTGAACATTGAAAAAACTCGCCATCCTGATGCAGCGTTTTCATCAGCGTTTAAGATACTTGGGGACACTTCGATGGTTACTGCAGATATGATACTACCGTTCCGGGCTCTGGATGCTGGCAGGCATACGCTGCTGGAGCAGATGATTAACAAACTCAATCCCGAGCAGCTAACAAAGATTTCTCTGGCTCGATCGCCCAAAAACGGTCAAACATTCGTCCATTACTTGTACGATTTCAAAGACTGGCCGCCGTTAAGTGAATCACATGGTGCCAACCTTTCCTACCGGTTGCTGACGAAACTGCTTCGGAAGGTTGTTCAGCAAGGTGGAGTGGCAAGCCTGAGTAAGATTGCTCGAGCAACAGTGAAACCCGAGAGCCTGGATGACAAATTGGAAGAGGCTTTTTATGACGTGGTTCTCAAGGACAGACAACAGGAATTGTACCATTTCTCAACGCCATCCTCCATCGACCGACGTCCGTTGCTCAAGATGTTTCAGCAGTGGAAGCTATTTCATAAAGAAAAGCTTCGCTTCAAAGCAATGCTTGAGGATCAAGATCTACCAAAGCTCACACGCCTGGTGTTGTCAGCAGCAAGTGACGACCAGGTTCGAGAAGAACTTCTTGCCAACGTGACTGCTTTCGATGAAAATTCCGAAGGCTTGAATGTCGACGATAAAATTGAGCAAGCTCTTTATTGGGCCGTATTCATGGGTCGTCAACGGACGGTCAAAATATTTGTAGATCTAGCCGATGCCCGGCATTTCACTCGGCGCATCAAATGTGAACGCGTGCTTCTGTATACGGCCAGCGCTCGTGGTCACCTTGATGTAGTCGAGCTGCTTGCTAACGAATTTTCCCGAACGTTGGCTATGAAGAGCCGAGGCAACACGCCACTTTGGGCGGCTAGTCGGTATGGTCATTTGGAAATCGTCCAGTTTCTTGCTGAGAAGGCGCCTGAACTAATCGAACAGCCTGATAGAATGGGTCAAACAGCATTGTCGATTGCTGCTGAAAATGGTCATCTTGAAATCGTCCAATTGCTGGCGGCGAAGGCTCCGAGTTTGATTGCTAAACCGATGAAAGGCGGTGTGACGCCACTGATACTCGCTGCAAATGGTGGGCACGGCATTGTCGCCGAATTTTTGGTAGCCAAAAATAATGAAACTTTGAAAGATGAAGCCGAAGATGGTAGGACGCCGCTCTTCGCCGCAAGTTACAGTGGTAACCTTGGGATGGTCGAAATGTTTGTCGAAAAGGCGCCTTCCATGGCTGGGAAGGCCACGAAAAAAGGAACAACCCCGTTGTGGGCGGCAAGTTGGAACGGACATTTGAAAGTGGTGCAGTTTCTAGCCGAAAAGGCGCCTGGCATGATTTCAAAAGTTGGAGTCGACGAAGAAACGCCGCGGTATGCGGCATCTGAAAGCGGCCAGGAACAACATACACCGCTACAGGCAGCAGCTCAAAGCGGTCATCTCGAAATTGTCCGGTTTTTAGCCGAAAAGGCTCCGGATGATGTTACTAAGTCAACCTTGGAGGGCCGGACGCCGCTTTTAGTGGCCAGTCAAAATGGACATTTGGGAATTGTCCAGTTTCTTGCGGAAAAGGCTCCTGAAACTTTGGTAACTCCGCGAGCAAATGGCGAAACACCACTGCATGCTGCCAGTTTTGAGGGCCATTTGGGAGTGGTAAAGTTTCTGGTGGAAAATGCACCCGAGACGTTGACAAAGCCCAGAAAAGACGGTGCGACCCCTTTATGGTTGGCAAGCAAGGAGGGCCACTTGGAAGTTGTTCGTTTTTTAGCTGAAAAGGCTCCCGAAACAGTGGCGAGGCCAAAAAACATGGGCCTGACACCGCTCTGGATTGCAAGCGAAAACAATCACCTTGATGTGGTTCGGTATTTAGCAGAAAAAGCTCCGGAAACAGTTCGACAGAGTCGAAACGATGGTGCCACGCCTTTGTGGGCGGCTGCGGGGAGAGCGTCGATTGAGGTTGTTCAATTCTTAGCCGAAAAGGCGCCGGAAACGACGACGAAGCCAACAACAGACGGCGTCCCGCCTTTATTTCGAGCGGCTCAGCAGGGTAGGCCAGAAGTGGTCGAATTTCTAATCGACAAAACGCCCGCTGAGCTTGCCTTCGCTCTACCAAACACTACCAAATGTTCGGCGTTCAAGGCAGCTGCATTTCATATTCACAGACCGAAAAAGGTAATGGAGCCGTTTATGAAGCTCGTCGAAGGCAAGGACGACCTACTGCTGGAGCAGCTGGATTTGATGTTAGCAACAGATGACGCCGATTTAATAGCGTCGTTGCTGTTTCGGTTTTACGATAATATACCAAGCAAAGCCTTTGAAATGCTTTTGGAAATTGTTACAAAATGTCGAGTGTTTCTTTTTGAAGCCGATCACCCGCTACCAGACGAATATAAAAGCCCGTCAGCTCCGAAGAGGACGGAAACGGGATGTTAAAAAACAATGCGATTTCTCCTATCTTTGTGGCGGACCCGAAATTAACGGGCTTCTTCAAAGTGGCGCACTTAAGGTATAGTTTAATAGTCTTGCTTTATTGTAAAAGTTCCGAACAAAAACTTCCGAACAGATTGCCGCCGATTTGTTGACCAGGCTTATAGCAGTAGAAGAGCGGACTTCTGATGATTTCCTAACCCAGTACAGTAGAGAAATCAGAAGATTAACTTGGTCCACAGTCTATTTTATCGGCGACCTGGTCCAATATGGAGGAGCAGATGTTCGACGGGCGGTTTGCGTTGAATTTCCTGGACTGGTCGATGACCTGCTGTCATTTGGAGCCACCGTTAACGGCGATTCTCACGCTGCACTTCAGCCTCTCGCAATTCTTGCCGCTAATTTGCATCTTCCAGAAGAGAAAATCTGTAAAATATGAACATCAGATCATCATTATTCTCAACTTTATTATTCGATTCTTTTCTACAAAAAAGGTGAACTCGATTCGAAAATGGCTGAAATTGTTGTTGAACTGCGAGCGAAGGACGTTGGCTTCTCGGATGTTGACGAGGCTAGCCGGTTTGTAGATACATTCGAGCTTTTTATCACTAATTTGTAATTTCTTTCGCATTTTCCCAACTTGGCAGATCGATGGATGCCTATAAAATGCTTCTAGCAAAATCAGCCCCGCACTTGCTCGGCGTTCAACGATATGTCCTTTGGTATCTTGCAGCTTTGTTGGCTGAATTGGATGAAGACCATTTAGCTTATTATTGCGCATTATTGGTGGACGAAGGCTTTCATAGCAAGCTGGAAAAAGATTATTATGATCCACGGGCAGGTACACTTTTACCGTTCGTCGATCAAGTAGCACTTCAGCTGGCGCAATCTATTTTGAAGAAAATAGAGGATTATGGCCCGTGATGACACGAATTTGAACACCGCGCGGTAATGTTAAACATGCTATTTATTCTGGATGACACATTAATAGATATGATTCACTCAAAGTAGAACACAGTGTATGCAGCCCGGTCACTAACCACTAGTGCAGCATGCAGAGTGCAGTTCTCGGTATTTCTCAGTATTTACGATACAAATGATGATATAAATCGCTCTCCGTTCGGCTGATTCTATCTATCTAAATTTCAAATCAAAAGTTTCAATGGTATTTCAGTCAGATTCAAGCTTAAGCCAGAAAACTACATTTCAACCGAACGGAGATTTTGAAATCCTTGAATACCTAGGTTATGATCGATGAAGTCTTGAATAGATGAATAGTCTTGAATCAATTAAATTAACGTTGTGAGAATAAATAGGTAGCTGTCAATACAGTACACATCAAAACCGTAGCCTTTTTTGATTGTTTCGCTAATAAATCACTATCTTTTACATAAGGGAACATCGCCTTGCCGATTGAAGTTCCTTGACGGTAGGATCTGCATGACTACGCATTTTTAAACGGAAGGTGCTGTTGCCACATCGCAAATGCGCCAGCTTTAGAGCTTTCTTTGTGCCTTTTATTCGCCTCATCGGATAGTGGACCCGCAAAAACTGTAACATCATTAAAACGAACTCGCTTTTACCGCAATGAGCGGCTATCATCAATGCATTGGCTCCTCGTTCTTTGCCATTTTTTACGTACGTATCGGGCGGCGAAAACAAGTTGAAATCGATTCCTTTCTGCATTAAAACCTGGCCAACGTCACTCTTGCCCAACATGGCAGCTGCCATTAATGCTGTGCCACCAAGGTCGTTGAGCTGATCGATGGGCGTACCGTTATCAATCAGTACTGTACACAATTGTTCAAAACTTTTTCCATCGTACGACTTGACTGCCATCGTTAGAAGTGATTCACCAGCCTTGTTCCTAAATGTCTCTCCCACGTTCGCGGATGGAATAATTTTAACCACCGAATCGACAGCTTGATGGGCCTTCATGGCCATCATCAAGGCGTTCTCGCCATTCTCGTTTAACTGATCGTCAGAGGCACCTAATTGAAGAAGCAAATCGGTGCAATCGCCTTTCCCGTGTCGAGCAGCTGTCATTAGCGGTGTCTCGTTTCGTTCATTCAACGCGTTTATTGGCGTGTTGCATTGAAGTAGAACTTTGACAATCTCCAACAATCTATTGCCATTATACCTCTCTATGGCCTGGTCGAGTATAGTTTCTCGGCTGCGGTTTCGAAACAGGTTCTTGACATCGCTCCCTGAAATGAGCTGCTGAAACAAATCCTCCGCCGATTCGACTGGGGCATATTTGATCATCTTAAATATGGCGGTTTCTTGTTCCGCGTCTAGTAAGTTTTTATCAGCACCTCTCTCGAGCAAAAGATTTACACCGTCGAGCCATCCAATTTGACTTGCCAGCATAAGCGGAGTTATTAGCGTGTCAGGTTGAGGGCAATTAACGAGGAAACTATCCTTGAGTGATAAAAAGCTGCAAACTTCTAATCTTTTGAGCGAAACAGCCAAAAGTAGCGAAGTTTGCTTTTGGTTGTTAAGCAAACGCAGGCTCGCTTGTTTCTCGGCGACGAGTTGGCAAATTTCAGCACTTCCTGTTTCAACTGCATGATGAAGCGCCGGAAAACCTCGAAACCTGTCAGTTGTATCGATGTTGAGCGTATTAAGTTTCAAGAAAAGCTTGATAAGGTCCACATTCGTAGATTTTATCGCTTTCATTAGCAGCGTTTGCCCGTCGTGTTGGTTGATTTGATCAACTGAAAAGCCGTGTTCGTTGATGAAATAGCTTGCCAGCTGCAAATTTCCGCTTTCCGCTGCTTCGCTAAACGCGGTTTTGCCATCTTTCGAACTGGCGTGAATAAGATCGCACTTTTGCTTCTTGTCCAGCCATTCAATTGAAAAGGAATTCAGTGACGGATACCGGGCTGTCATAATCAGGAGGGTCACGTCGCCATTAAGTTTGTAGTTGACAGATGATCCAAAGAAAAATTGTTTCGCAACATCTGCAGCGTCCTTTAAATTGTTTTTGTCTATTAACACGTCCGCGGCAGTTTGATAGAAAACGGCTGAAATTTCCAGAAAATTGCGAACTAGGAACTCTTTGACAATTGCCAAATCGCTTTGCCTGATTGCGGTCAAAAAGGCGACTTGAAGAGCTGCCGCATTAGGCCTCAAATGGTCGAATATCAATTGAACAAAGCGCAATTTTCTCAACTCTACGGCCTTTTGTAAAACTTGGTCAATCTTTTGATTGGCTTTCGGCCGAATTCTGACCGCGATTTCATCATAGGCTACTACGTGTTCGTCAATATTCGGATCGAAACTCTCAGTCGCCATCCCCAGTGACCAGCATGAATTGCCACTTTTTGTCAAGGATTCAGCGTGCACATTAGCTCCGGCTGCTAACAGACGTGAGACAATTGCAGCGTCAGCTTTGAAAATCGCCATCAACAAAGGTGTCCAGCCTGGTGAATAACGTTTGCCGAGTTTTTCGATGAATCTTTCGAAATCTTGGCGCTCGGCAGCTAGTGCCGTTTTGAAATGTTCCTGGAAATTCAAAACCTGTTTAGCCAGCTCTAGTACAGCGCCCGGAAACGATCCTTTAGTGTAAGATGATGGCACCATGCGTGGTAGTCGCGGCCTCATTTCTGTTCTCATCTGATATGATTTGCTGTAGGAGTCGTAGTAAGACACAGATACCCAGTCATAACCCCTGTTCCACGCCATTACTTCTGAGCGTTCATTTTCCCTATCCTGGTATTTTCTTTCTTCCTCGCGATCAAAGTAAGCTTTATCAGCATTAATTTTCTCGGGGACGGTACATGTTGGCGTGGTGAGCAATGATTGATCGCTTGCAACTGACATGGTGAAAATGGATGGAACCGAGTACCAGGTTGTTTCTAGTTTGGCGCCTCGCTCAACCAAATGTTTTGCGATGTCTACGTATCCGTGCCAAATAGCCAGTGTCAGCGGTGTTTCGTAGCGCCAGTCGTCAGGCAAATGTCGATTTAATTTGTCTTTCAGTTCTCTTATGTAATTTCTCCAAAGATCTGAATAGTTGTAACCGTCGATAGAGCCCGAGCACAAGTTTTCTTCTCTTCCCGAAATCAAAGACATCATTCTTCCATGGTGGCCATCTTCGCCCTTCAAGTAAGTATTTGCGTCGAACTCTGACGCTCTTAAAGTATCCAAATCTCCTTGAACAATGCAACTTGACAGCTGGTTGCTTCTTAAGAATTTAGTCATTTATTCAGCCACTATCTGCAGTCTCGGAAGTACCTAATTAAAACTGTACGGTTTTGATGCGACTGCAAACTAAAGAAACAGTGAAATATAATCAGGTTTTCTCTTGGCCTCTTGGCGTTATGAAATTGCACCCGTTCTGATACGCAAAGTAAACTAGAAAATTCTGAGAATAATTTTATTTGATTACGAATGCTGGTGCAGTTACATTACGATTTACGGCATTCTTACTGCTGTTTGTCATAACTTCTATATACTTCACGCAGAGAATACCTAGCTGCAAGCTGTACTTGATTTAGCAATATGGGCTGTGTAAAGTACTTGGACGGCCTTTTCAGCTTCTTCAATGCGGCAAGTTTTGTTTTTATGTTATTATTTCTCAATTTTACGTTCCCTTCTTTAAAGGTGTACGCGATTACAATGTCGATGATTCTTTTGACGGTATGAAAAACGGGAAGCTTAGCGAAATTTTCTTGAACTCGTTCCTTTTTTATCCCAGTGTAGCACAACGTACCCGCACAATAACTTTGCTTATGATGGCCTCCGTTTTACCGCTGTTGGCGTCGTCCCTGCTACATCATCGATAACATTATTTTCAGTAAGCAAACGCAATGTTTTCCGATTTCCTAGAAAGGCCACTTTGATGATTCAGCCAAAGCGTTTCTACTACTACGGCTGCCGTGGTTTTAGGCCGTAATAATAGTCTACGGTCTGCGGCCACCTTCCCGCCGTACCACAAACTATGGCAATATTTTTTTTCGCCGTGATACTAACTACGGCCTACAGCCTAATTTCTCTCCGTAATGCTTATAACGGCCATGTCTGTTATTGCCGTAACATTAACTAAGGTCTCATGTTTTTGCCTACTACGGCAATTATAATTGACCAACACGAGTGAACACGAGGGAACACGAAAAATGAGGTTGGCAAGGTGCAATCTTTATTTAGAATGAGCCGACTAGTTTCGGACCGAGTTGCGGTCCATCGTCATTTTTCGTGTTCCCTCGTGTTCACTCGTGTTGGTCAATTACATTCATCGGTGCATGGATTTCCAACAAAACAGGCTAAGTATCTTAGCACAATTACTACGGCATTGTTTATCCGTAACAGTCCACTGTGGCAAACAGGAAATGCTTGGCCGTACTAGCCATCTACGGCAAGTTTTTAGTCGTACTTTAACGGCGTAAACTCTATGGCCAGCGGGAATCACAGAAGTGGCCTTTTCGGGCTCTAGCGATGTAAGAATACGCTTCTGCATTATTTATTTTTAAAGGGCTGTTACAATGGCTGTGCTGGAGAAAGGCTGCCCTTTATCTGGCACGTAATTAACATCGTCGGTTACACATTCCTTCTAGCAGCAGGCTGCGAAGGTTTGACAGATGTAAGCAACCGATGCCTTCAGTTAAAAATTATTAATACCTAGCTTTTTATACTATTCACTATATTTATTATAGCCTCAGATTTATCGAACATGCGCGCCAACATTAAATGCTTGTATTCCGCCGCTTGTATTGGAGATAGTCCTTGTCATTGTTTTTCGTGTTGTATGCTTTTGTCACACCAATCAATTTGTCACTATGTTCTAAATGAAATAATTTCAGATACCATCATTAAGGAAGTCGGACTCATACGGTTCTTGTGAACTGCCAAGGCCAAATTTCGACTTCCGCTTTCATCCTGGCACGTATCTAGGGCTTCAGAGTCTTGCTCATTTAGTAAGTATAACAGCCAGTAATAAGAATGATTCCCACGAACCTTGAGATGCTGATTTTTCTTCAGTTCCTGGGAATGGGACAAATTACTCTAGGAATAATTTGCTTTGTTCTGCTTCCCGATGTAAGTTATACTTATTTCCTGTCTAATTGTTATGAATTATGAAAATAATTACTAACGGATATACATCAGCCATGGCAAGACAATGCCGTCACTTTGGTGCTGCAACTTGTGTCAGGGGTTCTTGGCCTGATTTACAATGTCACAAAGACCGCCTTGTATTGTTGCAAGTGCGAAAAGATGTTCGACCATGTCCCACAA
>QZWR01000211.1:0-27132 GCA_004114325.1 Zoophagus insidians | reverse complement strand
ATCACACAAATGCCACACAAATAACGACCTTTACTACAGAGAAAGGGGAATCAATATGAGCAGACCTGGTTGGTCAAAGGGATGAATGCAATGATTACTGGGAAAATATTTCGGAATAATCAGACCTTTCTTTTTCTTTTTTTTCCCATTTTACACCACTACCACTACCACCACCACCACCACCACCACCACTACACCACTTTTCAAAACCCACTCGTTATAAACTTTACCATGAATTTCATAACCGCCGCGATTCCCCTCCTTGTTCTTTTTCTAAGCTTCTCCCGATTTTCTCACTCTGCGGGTACTGGCGCAAGCATCGATTCGATAGCTCACTTTGGTGAAGGCTGTTCTGACGATAGTTTGGAATACAACCTTTCTGACGATGGAAATGTTTTTGCTTTAACCTATAAAGGACTTACAGCTTCTCTAAAAGATGTGGCCAAAAAGGAGTGTCAAATTCAAGTGGTTCTCAATGTCCCGACCAATCAACATTTTAGATTTATTTCCACCAGACACAGAGGTTTTGTTTATGTTCTAAACGGTGCCAAGGGGAAATTGGAGGCTAGCGTACGATTCAAGGGTCAGAAGCCTGGAATCAACATTGTTTCTCAATTTTCCAGTCCACTAAAGAAGGATTTCCGCACTTTGGACACAGTTCCCGCGGATCCATTGATATGGTCCTCGGCAAACTGTCAAGAAAGTAAGGCAACCTTTACGGTGGTGACACGAGTTAGCGTTACTGCCGTGGCACCCAATGATAAACTGGCCACTGGACAGATCCTACCCAGTCAAGAGTCCAATAAACTTGAACAAAGCTTTCAATTGGGATGGGAAAGTTGTAAATCTACTTCTACCACCCCTGCTACTCATGTTGTAGCTGACCACCCGGTTACTGCAGCTCATTAGGTAAAAGAGTAGGAAGAAGATAAAGAAGGAACATTTAGAAATAATTATTTTTGTGACTTGTTTTCCAAATCCAGCGTAAGGCTTGGCGCAGATCAGCTGACACTTATTTTTAGTAAATTTATTCACTGTGAGAAAGGATCTTTTTTTAGCTGGTTTCTAAAAGCGATGATCAGCTGACGGTCATCTGAGTACAGCGCCTAAATATTAAAAGCAGCGAAAAAAACCTGTTGTTGAGCAGTGAAACTCGTTTTTTTGAAACAAAAGGCTTATACAACCTCCCTCCCCTCCTACTCACTCCCTCTGCTCCCTACGACCTGTGCTACGCTCTCTCTCTCTCGATCCTTGTATTTTCACACACGCATAAACAATTGCCATACATCCTCCATACACCCCTCTCGTAGTCGTCAAACTCGTTTGTAGCACAACAACAACAACAACAACAACAATGGAAGTCATCTCATCTCGTTCCTCCTCTTCCAACTTTGCCACTGTTAACGGAGCTGAAAACAAGGTTGGTGAAGTTTCTTCCCTCTTCACTCTTTCAAAGGGAACACTATCACCAGCCGCACCAGTAACTCCCTGGTACTCGAAACAAGAAAAGGTAGTCCAGGAAAAGTACTGGCGTCCTACGCGACATCCTGAACCTATCCAAGGCTGGGAAAAGCGTCATTTGAACCGTCGTCGTGGAGCTATAAGTGATGCTGATGGATCACTAAGTGTCTTGCTACGACTAGTGACAACCAAGCAGAAGATGGAAAATCGTCAGTTGTAACACCAATCTCTCTCTCTCTCTCTCTCTCTCTATCTCTTAGCATTTGCATTTTCCCCTTTCACGCGCACTCACTCAACTTGCACATTGAAAATCAAAAAATACCAAAAAAAATAATTGCATTTATAGAATAAAAAAGCATGCTTATTTATTTATCTCCTCTTCTTGGTCAGCATTAATAACATCACGCTGGTAATGACTGATAAGCTATACCTATTGTTCCTGATTTAGTAAAAGCATTTCCATATCGGGAATACCAGGTCAGCGCATATTGCAAATGGGGATTGTTTAATTCTACGCTGGGTGCTCTGGCTATGGGAATTCCCTTTTCCCGTAACATGGGATTCAATGAACTCGCTACACCCATATTGGGATCACCACCAAATTGAGATTACCCTGCGTGGTGATTTGCTCCAACAGGATGGGACGTGTGTATTCTTCCCCCGCATATCTTGCCATCTCTACCGGATCTATCCGAAACCATTGTTGATGCGGTTGATTGGGCTGATTATCAGGGATAAATATTCCTGGCTACTTGTTATTGGCCATTATGTGTGGCCTTCATTAATAATATTACCCGTTCTCCCAACCTTAATAATCCTTCCACATATACTTTCTCATTAATCTGTCCCTTCTTTGTTAGCATTACTTGCAAGAAAAACCGACCAAGCTTTCTGGCCTGGTAGAGGGATTCTTCTTTTCACTGGGGATCCAACCACGATTAACCAATATCGCCCTTTTTACTTCGAGTCATTACTTGGTCTTGGGCCTGGGGCATGGAGAGAAAGTAAACTTACCCATCTTGATTACTGATCAATAATGGCGTGATTACGTAATAGCCATTTTGACCATCTTTGGCCCTGGGCCCTACCAACATTTCCTTATGATGAAGGAATCTTCCATTGACTTGAAATCTTCTATACTCGAATTTAAACAATCGATCAGGGCTACACCTCTTATTGCTCTCTTCTAAGTGAATAAACATACGAAAGAATCCGTGGTAAAGGAATCGGTTCATTGGCCAATTTCTTTTCAGTTTCTTCAATCAACTGAACCTTCCATCTAAGACGTTGAACCTGCCAAGTTCCCAGTCCAAAGGTAGTAATGGGGATTATTGAGAGTAGTCCCAATGTCCATACTCCTCCTCCTCCCCCTCCTCCACTTCCACTACCACTGCCACTGCCACTGCCTTTATCATTTGTCCTAAAAGTATAATTCCTCTTTCCTAAACCGCCTAATCTTCTAGCAAGAAATATTGGTAATTTTTTCAGCAGAGTCATGTGAGGCTTAAATGTCCATCTCAAAACGCGCTGCTCAAGAAGTCGACGTTCAAGATCTGACCAGAGATGCCTTGGAAGTCTCCGATAAACTAGCCAAGGTAGCCCTGACTTTTGGTGTGATGCTCTAACCTGTGGTGATAGGAGGGACATTTTCAACTAGCACTGGAGAAACTCTTGATCAGTGAAAAACAAGCTCGAGCGGTTTTTTTCCCCTTTATAGGCCAAAACTTAAGCGGGGACGGTAGGCGGGAGATTTGACCTGTATTAAACAAATCTTGGATGCGGTGGCGTTACTTTGTCATAACCACCAGCAATACGATGTCCTGTGTGAACAATTGATCCTTTTGGCAAAGAAACATGGCCAGATGAAACAAGCCATCGTGTCAATGATTCAAACCGTCATTGCTTGCTGTGTTTCTAGCGGATTGCCGTTGGATCTAGAGATCAAAGTCATTGATGCCTTGAGATCCGTCACTGAAGGCCGCATATACGCAGAGGTGGAACGAGCAAAAATTACCAAACGTCTGGCTACTATTAAAGAAAACGCCGGGGATATCTCTAGTGCTTCTTCCATCTTACAAGAACTTCAAGTATCCCTTTCTCCCTCCTCCTCCTTCCCCAGTGTACCGAACTAACCAGAAGAGATTCAAAGGTAGAGACATTTGGCTCCATGGAGGTTAGAGAAAAGACGGATTTTATCCTGGAACAAGTGCGACTATGTCTGGCCACGAAGGATTATACGCGTGCCAACATTATTTCCAAAAAGATCAATATTCGCTTCTTTAAACACGCCGAACAGCAGGATCTGAAGCTGCGATTCTACGATTTGATGACTGAATGGGCCATTCATGAGAAACAGTGGTTGGAGTGTTGTAGGCATCGACTGGAGGTTTATGGCACTCCCTTGGTACAACTGGACGAGAATAAATGGTCCAAAGTAAGCCTTTTACCTTGCTACTCCTTAACCAATGGTGTGCATTATGTCATTTATAGGCACTTTTAGAAGCGGCTCTTTTTGTCATTCTTTCTGTGCATGATAATGAACAATCGGAGTTATTGCATCGGATTTTGGCAGATTCTCGCTTGGAAAAGTTGGGATTGTTTCGTGGTTTGGTCAAGGATTTCTCTACGCGTGAGATCATGAGATGGCCCGTTGTACAGGAAGTCTATGGACAGGCATTGAGGGAACAAACGTCGATCTTTGGCCAAAGTGACGATGGAAGACAGAGATGGCAAGTGTTTCGCAGTAGAGTGATTGAACATGTACCACAACACCTCTTTTCCTTCTTTTAACCAGAGTGGGCAGAATATCCGTGTAATTGCTCATTATTACACGAGAATTCGCATGGATCGTTTGAACGAACTACTGGACCTGACCAAGGAACAAACTGAACTGATTCTCTGCGAACAGGTGGTGGAGGGACGAGTCTATGCCCGTATTGATCGGCCAGCCGGAGTGGTGACCTTCCAAACTGCACGAGGAGAAAACGAATTATTAAACTCGTGGATGCAGGATGTGGATGACTTGCTGACTAACGTTGCAACTGTGGGACATTTAATTGCCAAGGAAGAAATGGTGCATCAGATCAAGTTGTAATAAATCCTTATCGTTGCTACCTTATCGTCGATCTTACTACCGCTCTTACCACCGCTCTTACCACTGACTGCAAACAGCTACTAGTGGTGGTTAAAAAACTCAAATTTGGGCTTGGTGGTGTTGTACGGACGATAAGCACGGTTAGATCCAGTATAGTTTTCTGGCTGTTTGGGAATCACGTTGATTTCTTCACTGGGCGGCTGATCAGTAATGTAATGCAGCCAGGGATGCCAAGCTGGGGGAACCTGAGAAGCATCGTAACCACCGGTAGGATATTCCACCCATCTTTGACGACCGACTACTTCAAGCAAGCTTTCATAATACTTGTTGCCCAACTTATCCTCACCGATCAATCGGCCGTATTTGACGTCACAGGTGCGTAGAAGCGAAATAATGGCGGTTTTGGGACCACGCAAAAGAGAATTTTTCAAAATACGAATCAAAGACATGATAAAAAAACACGTTTTTCTTTCAAACAAGAGTTGGAGGGAGAGAGAGATGGGAAACAGACTTTATTAGCTTATCCACTTTAATTGTTCATCAAAACTACAACGGCAGCACCAGCGAGGAGAGATCCGGACCAGACTTGAGTAGGCATGCTGTTGCTAGTAGAAGTGGGGTTGCTAGTGCTAGTTCTGGTGTTGGTGCTGGTGCTGGTGCCTGTGCTGGTGCTGGTGCCTGTGCTGGTGCTGGTAGTAGTTACAGGTGTTTGAGCAGCGACAGCAGCGACCAGGAGAGTAGTAATAGCTAGGAAACGCATTTCAATGTTTCTTTTTGATTGATCCTTATTTGCTAATGTGTGAGTTGTTAATGAAGTGTGTAAGTGAAAGAGTAAGAGAGAGAGAGAGAACGAAGAGCAATTTTGCTTAGATTTTTTGCCCCTTTATCGCTGCTATCTGGGCTCGAATTCATTGGTTGAATCCCCAAAATAATAATAATTATTTAAAATATTTGTTGATTCCTCCTTTTTCCGATCTCCGATGCTTTTCATAATGTTTTTCCTTTCCTCGGTTATTCTCCTTTCTCTTTCCGTGACACCCTCTCCCCTCTGCGTGTGTGTGCGTTTAAGGGAGTGTGTTTAAGGGAATGTGTGACATCTCTCTGTGTGTCATACCTCTCTTTGCGTATGAGTGTGTGTGAGTCTGTGTGACATGTCTCTACTTGTAACAGTTCATGACAAATCATTGAAGTTATAGAAATCTCTCATTCACGTGACCAAAATGTCTTCGCTGAGAAACGTGATACATCGACGAGAGCACCAAGAAAGAGCTCAGCCTACTTTTAGGAAAAAGCTAGGGCTCTTGGAAAAACACAAGGATTATGTGAAGAGAGCCAGGGATTTTCATAAAAAGGAAAAGGTGTTGAAAGGATTACAAGAAAAGGCCGATCTTCGTAATCCCGATGAGTTTTACTTTGGCATGGTTAATGCTCAAACGTCAAAAAAGGCATCTTTTTCCCTTTCAGCCAAATTGACCAAAATAGGATGGAAAACACTTGATCAAGTCAAGAGATGCAAAGTTCAAAAAGGATGAACTGATGTTGTTACAAGATCGTGATGAAAAATACCTGGGTTGTATGCTTAATGTGGAAAAGCGAAAGATTGAAAAATTAAGCAATGCTGCCATTGTTACTACTGCTAGACCGCGAAAACATGTACTATTTGTCGATGATAAATCTCAAGGTTTTCCCCCTCCACCTCTTCTTCCCGCTCTCTTCTTAAACCCAACACTTTCCAGTTAAAAAGTTGGACATTGCTGCTCGTTTCAACACTGATCCTGAATTCATGTCGCGGAATTACAATCGACCCCGTTCGGATGATTTGATCAAGCCGGAATGGCAACAAGAAATAGCGGCTCAATCCACCGTTATAAAGGTATTTCGCAATCTTCAACTACTAAATCAACAACTATGAAGAAATTACACAAAGAACGAAAATTAAAGCTAAAAGAATTAGAACAACGCTTAAACCGCAGGGAAAAGTTGAAGGATTTGAAGCGAGAAATGGAAATTCGTTCTCAATTAAAGGTACTTTTTCCCCCACACCACCACCTACTTACACACCACCTACTTATACACCACCACCACCATCGCCGCAAAGAAGAACTAACGGAAGGAGTGGAGTAGAAGAGCAAGGAGTGGCGAATTAAAAAAGGAACTGATCAGCGCGGTTTGCCAGTTTACAAGTTTAAGCCCGAGAGAAAGCGGTAATTTTAAAAATAAAGTCACGTGTCACTTCATGTCTCGCTTTTTCCAACATGATTCGGACTCTGACTCGTCCTCCACGTCTTCGGCCTCTTCCTCGTCGTCGTCCGAGATTCTCATAAAGAGTCGCTTGAAGGCAGACTATTCCGACAGCGAATCGGAGGAAGAGGTAAAGCGCATTGTTCGCAGCACCAAGGACAAACGCTTTGACGAGCTACGCGGTTACGTGAGATCGCTAGAAAACGCTCAAAAGATCAATGATTGGGTGACCGTTTCTGCTGGTTGGTGTCTCCCTCTCTCCCTCTTAATATTTTAGAATTCGAAAAGCTCACGAAATCCATGGCCAAGGCGACTAATCTCCTAAGCCAAGATGGCTCTCGTCCTCGCTTTTTTATTAGAGCTCTAGTGCACTTGGAAGATGCGGTTAAGGCTTCAGCAGAGACTGACAAGAAAAAAATGAATGCCAGTAATGCCAAGGCATCCAACATTTTGAAGCAAAAGTTGAAGAAATATGTAAAAACCGTGGAAGCAGATATGGAGTCTTATCGCCAAAACCCGGTAGAATCGGAAGAAGAAGTCGTAGAAAGTGTTAAAGAAGCCCCCATTGCTGCTCCCGTCCCTGCGGCAAAGGCTGAGCAAAAGAAAACCCCTGCCAATAGATTTATCGCCCCTACCACCAAATCGGACGAGTCTGGCGATGATGAAAGTACTGATTCTTACTTCAAGTCAGACTCTGAGGAATCCGAATCTGATAGCGAGTCTGAATTATCTGACCGTCCCAAGGGGCGTGCTAAATGGTAGTTTCTTCCATGATTTTTGGGGTTAATGAGGGAGGGGCGAAAAAGGTTAAAACGGACCGAAGTGGAAGAAAAACCCAAATTGTTGAAAAAACCTGCCAAAAAGGAACACGTTGTTAAACCTGCTGCTGCTTCTAAACGAGACGCTGATGGTGAAGAAGGAGAAGAGGGAAGAAAAGATGATGAATTCACCTCTGTTGGTAAAGGAGGAAAACCTGCCGTTGTTTATACGACGGATATTCTCTTTAAGAAACTAAGAGAAGTTCAAGAAGCCAGAGGAAAGAAGGTGATTTCCCCTCCTTCTTTCTCCTCAAGAATAGTTAATTAATGAATGATGAGTAGAGTACGGATAAAATGGAACAAATCCAAATTCTTATGGAACTGTTCAAAGTAGCAGTGACTCCTTATCAAAAGATCCGCGTATTGTTGGTCCTTTTAGCCTCTCAGTTTGACTATAACCTGGGCTTGGCTTCAATGATGAACTCGGAGATGTGGAAGAGTGCTGAGCGTGAAATCAACACTCTGCTAGAGATCTTGGAGGAAACAACCTTCGTGGTGCGTGAAGATGGTCCTGAACCTGAAGATGATGAAGAAACCGAGGTTATTCGCGGCTCTGTTGTTTCTTTTGTTGATCGATTGGACGAAGAATTCACGAAATCTCTGCAAAACACCGATCCTCACACGCCAGATTATGTGGATCGCTTAAAGGACGAGACCAAGCTTTACGCTACAATTGTGCGCACTCAGGCATACCTCTCCAGTTATGGCACTCCAGAAACGCTTTGTCAAACTTTGATGCGTCGTTTGGAACATCTTTATTACAAGCCAGATCAAGTAGTCGCAGCGGTAGAAGAAGCAGTATCACAGCAACTTCCTCCCGCTGTAACCGCCAAGGTGATGCTTCCACTGCCTGACCCTGAGCGCCTTATTCATGATCTCTGCGTACGACTTTACGACAATGCACCACCGATTCTTCGTGCCAGGGCCATGTTATACCACGTCTATCATCACGCACTTCATAATCGTTATTATGTCGCGCGTGATCTTTTATTGATGTCCCATTTGCAAGAAACCATTCATCAAGCAGACATTGCCACTCAGATCCACTTTAACCGTGCTATGGTTCAGCTAGGATTATGTGCCTTCCGCCTGGGCATGATAAGAGAAGCACAAAGTTGCCTTCAAGAGATCTGTGGAACAGCACGAGTAAAGGAGCTATTAGCGCAAGGAATCACGCAAAAGTCTGGTCATTTAACCGCAGAGCAAGAAAAGATGGAGCGTCAAAGACAAATGCCCTTCCACATGCACATCAACTTGGAACTATTGGAATGCTGTTATTTAACCTGTTCGATGCTGTTGGAGATTCCCTCTATGGCTCAGTTGGGAGATAACAAGAAGAGGATTATTAGTAAGCCTTTTCGTAGATTGTTGGACTACAACGAACGAATGGCCTTTGTGGGACCGCCAGAGAATACCCGCGACTACATAATGGCGGCATCTAAAGCACTGGCATCAGGAGACTGGTCTCAATGTGCCAAACATATTTGCAACATCAAGATTTGGAATTTAATGCCAGAAACAGCACAAATCAAGCAGATGTTGACGGAGAAGATCCAACAAGAAGGACTACGCGCGTATCTCTACACGTATGGATCGCATTATTCGACGGTTCGCTTATCTCAGCTGGCTGCAATGTTTTCTTTGAGCGAGGAAGAGACCAGAAGGTTGATTTCCGGCATGATCTTTCAAGAAGAACTTCAGGGAAGTCTGGATCAAGTATTGGACATTCTTTCCTTGAAGCGAGTGGAACCCACAAGATTGCAGCTACTGGCGACCCAGTTGGCGGAGAAGCTCAACACCATGGTGGATTTGAATGAAAAAGTATTAGATTCCAAATGGGGCGGAGATTCTTCATCGTTCCATGCATCCTCCCAAGCCACGGATAGGAGAGATCAGACTTCGGCCCACCAGGGAGACCGCAAGTCGGGAGGAGGCGATCGCAAGCAACAGGCGGGAGGAAAGCGGGGTGGTGCTGGCGGACCACGAACACCACGCAACCCCAATACCAAGGTACGAAATCGTAATTAGTGATGGTTGGTGATTTCATGGTAATTTCATGAAGAAAAAAAGAATTTCTTTACTCAATGTTTTTGCGTAATTATAAAGACCAGCTTTATTAACTTTCCCATCCCCGCTAATAACTATTTGTTCGCAACTTGGAATTAAGCCTGGGTTTGAGGCTGGGCTTGAACCTGTTCTTGACCATGTTCTTGACCATGTTCTTTTGAAGCCTGTCTCATTGCCCGTTCTGCCTTCCATTTCGCTTTTTCTTCGGGAGTTCTCGTTTTCTTGGGAGCAGATTCGACTACAACCACGGCAAGGATCAAAAGAACCAACGGAAGATAAAGAAAGGATTTCATTGTTGCTTTTGGGAATAGATAAAGTGGTAAGGAAAAGTTTCACACACAGGTAGAGGAAAAACTGTCAAAGTTAACAAAAACGATTAGAAAAAAAAAGAGTGAGAAGTGAGAAGTGAGAAGTCTGAGGGATTGGGCCCAGTAAGATATGCCTTCAAAGGAACGAAGCTGATTGGGCCAAAGTGAAAATATTCACACAGGCATTTTTCACTCCCTTTTTTTCTTCAACAAATATCGACATTCACAACATTCATACTAACTATCGCATGGGTGCCATTCACTCTTAAAACACTCACATTAAGCAGTCTGGTTGAACACTCACACTAAGCAGTCTGGTTAAACACCCACATTAAGCACTCTGGTTGAACACGCATATACCCTATATGCCCACTAAGAATAAGCACAATGACACTAAGAGCAAGTGGGAGGTGAATCGAGTAACAGGACACTTGCAAGTAGACACACAAGCATCAGTAGCAGGTTGGATTTAAAAGTTCTATAGCCTATTTACACTTTTTATTTATTTAGTTGGATAATTATGCTTGAATCTCGTGATTTGGTGTATTTTATTTTCTTGGTAAATAAGGTTTCTTACACACAGTAACACGCTTTACCTTAGTAAGCACACACACAGTGCCATCTTAACATTCCCTGCTCCCTCACTCACTCACACACACACCCTCTCTCCCAAGGGGCTGCTATTCAACATTTCCCCCTTACACTGAAAAATGTATCAATCCAACATTTATATGATTAGACCTTGAAATCATTTGTAAGGAGCACGTGATTATTTTTTCTCTTTCTTTATTCGGAATTAACCCCTAGTTTTATTAGTTTATTTTTCTTGTAATAATAATTAATGGATAATGATGCCTTGGAGAATGTAGTATATGTGGGTTCTCAAGGAAATGAACCAGTTCAAGAAGAGTCCAACAGTACAGAACCCAGTTTTCATTCCTCGGAAAGAGAAATCGAAGGAGATGGTGATGTCAGTCCCAGTGAAGAAGGTGAAGGAGGAGAAGAGGGTGAAGGAGAGGGTGACGGGGGAGAAGAAGGAGAGGAGGGTGACGGGGGAGAAGGAGAGGAGGAAGACGGAGGAGAAGGAGAGGAGGAAGACGGAGGAGAAGGAGAGGGTAAGGAAACTACCTCAGACAAGGATAGCATTAGTAGCATCCCGCTAATTTCCCAAATTCCCGATTCCGCAAGAAATGATGTATTAACCTTTGAACAAGATGACTATGTGGACAGTGATAGTGAATTTGCCAATCCCAAGCCATCGTTAGCAGCAGTACTCTCAACTTCACCACCGCTGCAGTCACCACCCCAAGAATCACCTCCTCCGACTAGTCCTTCGATGCCTGGAACTTCTTCTTCTCCTGCACAGGTTCCTACCATGCAAACCCAGGCTGAAATACCACCCCAACCGGTTAAATATGTGGAAGAAAATGCCCCACTCAAGTATACCAAGTCTGTACAATATTTCGCTGAAGATGATGAAGAACAAGATGATGACATTTTTTCTGCTTATCGTGGACTTTATTTTGCTAGTTTTCAAGAGCCTTCGCAACCCCCCAAGCTTCCTGCTTCTACCTCTCGAAGTTTTCTCCCTACTTTGCCCAAAACGGGTGAAGATGATACGCAAGAAACTTCTTTGCCGGGTAGAAAGGATGAGGAAGAAGATGATGGGTATACTAGCTCGGTTCGATATGACACAATCCTACCTGCACTTCCGCCTCCATCGCATGAACGGTTTCGTAATGCCCCAGTAGCGCCCATTTTGGATGATGAACAAAAACACTTTACAGAGCAATACTTGGAGCTCTTGTTGAATTTAAGCTCCCCACAAGGAACAGTCTCAGAGCCATATGTTCCCAAGCTTGGTGAGGAAAGGAGACAACTGGAAGGAACCATCATTCCTCGCCCCAGCCCAGCAGATATTGGCAAGAAAGAGCGATTGGTGCTGGATCCCACCTCGGTTTTTGAAGGAGTGGTTAGTGAGGTAGATGTTATAGCCGGGGAAGAAACGAATGCTGAAGAGACTGACTTTGAACCAAGCATGAAGCTTCGTATGAAAAAGAGCAAATCCATGAGCTTTATTAAGCAAAAGTTGGGAATGTCGAAGCAGCTGGGATCGATGATTTCTTTGGTAGGAGGAGGAAAGAAGAAGAAGGAAAAGAAGATTGAAGAGGAAGAAGAAGGAGAAGAAGTGGAGGAGGAGGAAGAACCGACGCCACTTTATATGGTCTCCCTGGAACGCGATCCCAATGACATTAACCCGTTGGAACCCGTGGACCTGGAAAAGGGCGTAGAAGACGAAGAGGCGTGGATGGACGATTTGCACGAAGGAGCGGTGGATCGATTTGAAAGGGTGGGGCAATGGGTGGGAGTAAAGATCTTTAAAATGGCCGATAGTCAGGAAGAGGCGGATTTGTTGAGGTTTCGATGGATTGGACTTGCTTTGACAATTGTGGGATTCTCCTTGTTGGTTGCCATAATAGCTGCCATAGTAATTGTGGTGATAATTGTCCATGCTGCGAAAGTGGAAGCAGAGGAAGCTTTGATGGATGATGAATAGTTTTTTGTAGCAGTTTTGTGTCCAATTCAATTTGACAATAATTACACATTCTCTCAACAACAAACAATGCAATGGACATTTCTTTTCCTGTATTTAACTCCAGTCATTTATGCTGGTGCAAGAAGTATCCCTTCCTCCCCTCGTCGTAGCAGAGAGACTAATCAACAAGCATAGTTCCAGAGCCCATCTACCCAGTAGCCGAAACAGCTCCCTTTGGTATTAACAACTTTTTTCAATTTTTATAAAGCAAGTAAACTCTGAATTAATGGGGAGGATGGGAATAAGACTTAAGGGTAAATGACCAAGTCCATCAATTTGAATATAAAGCGGTTATTAATCCTCGGTTTTCCATTTACTGGAATCTTTTCGATAATGCTGAGCAAGAAAGCGGAAGGATAAAATTTGGCCTTTCCACGCTGGTTTCAGGCCATGGTGGTAATCCCCCCCCTCTTAAAGGCCATGATTAAGAAGATGTTAGATTGGGTGGCCATGGGATTTAGCGAACAAGGGACCATGGTTCCTTCCACAGCGGTGATTAGTAGCATTCCCAAGGATTTACACGTTCCTCAAGTCAAGGAATACCATATTGCTGGGTATTCGATAAAGGGAGTTCAACCAGCGCATGAACAAATGGAGATTTTAAAGGTAAAACAAGCCGAAGTGGAATATCCAGTCTTTACTACCGAGGAGATTAATGAGGCCAAAGAGGCCAAAAAGTTCCCAAAGAAGCTGATGAAGATGGTTTTCAGCGTTAACATTACCCATGAACCCGCCATTAATTTGGAAGCAGATGCCAAGTCTGGAATTATCCTTGCTAGAGGAGTCATTCCTGAATCCAGTACTTTTTCTTGGTCGTTGTGGTTGTTGCTGACTGAGATTGAATAGTAACCAAGTTGTCTTTTCATCAAGAAACTCATTCTTTTCACCTGGTCCTTAATAGTGCTGCTAGAAGAGCTGGTGCTGGTGCTGATAAAAGTGGAGGAGGAGGAAGATTGGACTTGCATGTACAAATAATGCTGGTAAGTGAATTATAGAAAGGTGAGTTAAAAAAAACAAGGTGGCTTGGTTGATAATTTCACCAATTGCAATTCTCGCTGGTTCGTATCCGGCCAGACGATGGTTATTCCCTAGAGACACCGCATTACCACCACATACCAGTGTACACCGTTTGTTAATGTTTATTACCTCGACTGGAGTACTAAGTGCTGTTTGGATTGGCTATTCTTCCACTCAAGGAGCTTTGAGAAGTCTACATGGAAAACTGGGAATATTGGTGGGAGGATTGGTGGTGGGTCAGTTGATTGGAGGCATGCTGAGAGTGGGAAGTTCTATCAGTGGGATTAAATGGTTGAAGGAAAAGAAGGGATTTCTCTCCAAAGCACACGGAACCAGCGGAAAAGTGCTACATCTACTCGCCTTGCTAAATTGCATGTATGGCCTGGAGATGTATGTGGGAGAGTGGTGGTGGTGGAATCCCGAATGGATAAAGAACGGACTGATAATTTCTGCGCTGACTGTGTGGTTAGGACCCAAATTACTAAGCAAAATTGGTGTTTCTGCTGTTAGTGAAAAGGAAGAGAAGGAGAAAGCGGAGTGAAATAAATAATTATTTTTATTTCCTAAAACGCACAAACACAAACAAACCCCCTGATATGCTACTACCAACGCCTGAACCCCGGTCGAGAGAAACTACTCTGGCCACAACAGGTGGTAGTACACCCCCGGTCAGCTATACCAGCACTACCACCACTCCCACAAACCACGTCAGCAGCGTTAACAAATCAGTGTTGAATTCCCCTTCGACTACTAATACGTTTTCCTCCTTTTTCCACTCCCATCCTCTCTCCGCCACCGCTGAACAGCTCCTTTCGCAACTCTCGGCTGAGCAGTTACAGCGCATTGAGCAGTCGTTGAAGGAAGCCAAGAAGAAATTCCAAGAAGGAAAACACAAATCCGATCCACCGCCGCCTCCTCCTCCCACAGCTCCTCCTCCTGCTACTTTTACCAAGGATGAAAAGGATGCTGCGTCTAAAACTTTACTCTGGTGGTGGATAGTTCCTCCTCCCTTGTTTGTGCCTGAACCCCTTGCCTCACCACGGCCTTCTCAAGATGCAAGTGATTTTGAAGATGTAGTTGATCATCATCACCATCTCTCTCCACAGCACCATTCCTTGCGTTCTTTGCAGCACTCTCAAAATCAGCAATTGGAAGATGAAGATGGTGGTTCGGATAAAAATGTCGATCTGTGGTTAATGCCAGAACCTTTGACCAATTGCTTTGATGATGCTACTTTATCGCTTGAAGAGTTTTCAACAACTGATGTTTATGCCCGTTCTGTCCCTCCTCCTCCTCCTCCCCCTCCCTCAGCACCGATTACAATGGAACCTCCTTCCACAGTATCACCTCTTACAACAACAACACCAGCAACTTCTCTACTTCATGAAGCATATGTTACTTCCAACAGTGGTGGTTTGGAAGAACGATATCTTGTCAAAAAAGCACCTACTGCTGCATATACCCTGGATGTAAACACTGGTGCCTTGACTGCCTTGTACCATCACCACCACCACCACCACCACCACCACCTTGATAGACACCCGCTCGAAAGACATCACCACCTACAACAAAACCATCTTGATAGACAACCTTCTGCTCCTACGTTGATTATGCTTGCGGGTGGAGGTGGTGGTGGTGGTGGAGTGGGACTAAACAGTGAAGCTCCACCACCAGAAATTCGATATATTGAACAAATTCCCCATCTCTTGTTTAGTTATACAGTCAAGGGATATTTGCAGTGTTATCAAATCCGCATTGATGCTGTGGAAGAGGTGGATATCAATGAATTGCCTTCTTCCTTTCTAAGGGCAAATTGTTTGTATCCACGCGCTGATTGTTTGGCTGAGCATTACACCGGCAATCGATGGCAGTATGAACGAGATTGTAATGAGCTGGGGTGGAAGTTGGCTTGGAAGAACCAGGATGTGTTGGTGGGAAAGCGAGGATTACTGCAAAGAGCCACAGATACTTATAGAAATCATGTACACGGCATGCGAAGTCGAAGGTTATTAAGGCAGGAAAGAAAGAGAGCAGCGGCTGCTTTGGCAATTAGTAGTTCTCATCATCGACATATACAACATCTTCACTCCAATCACCACCAACAACAGCAACAAAATCAGCAGCAGAGTTCAAAGGGAAAGAAGAAAAGTCCCCTGGGCAGTGTAGCAGTAAGTGGGGCAGGAGCAGCAGTAGGAGGGAAAAAGTCATTACCAGGATCAGACGAGGAAGAAGAAGCTGCCACCATAGAAATGAACAAGAGACAAAAAACCCTGGCACAAAGTGGAGCAGCAGTGGGGAAAATTAATAGGAAATGTCTATTGGTCACGAGTATAGCTCAGGGACATAACAAAACTATGCGATTACGCGTTGATAACACGATGGTTACTGAAGAGACGTTGCTGGCATTGGACGAGGAGTTTCGAAGGGTGAATGCCGTGTTTCCTCGAGCGTTGGGATATCCACCGCAGTCCTTGCAAAAGACCGTTTGGATGGAGCAGCAGCAGTGGGAGTACGAAATGCGTTGCAATCTGATCGGATGGCGGTTGGCCTTTTTAAACCCGGGAAGATTGAATGGGAAAAAGGTGTTGTTGCAGTTAGCGGTGAATGCCTACAGAGAAAAGTTTTGCCCAGATCTTCCATTAAGACGGGCTTACACCTTGAAAGTGGAAGGAGGAGAAGAAGAAGAAGAAGACGAAGAAGAAGATTAATCTGATTTCATTGTTTTTATTAATAAAAGTGATTGTTGAACTAGTAACCTTTCTCTCCTCAATCTAATTTCCCTTGTTAGTTTCCCATACTTTTGTAACAAATGAAGAGGATGAAACAACTTACGTCCAGATTATCAACAATGAAACCACCAAAATTCCTTTGCCAAACCACCACCACTCTCTAACAAGGCACCATGAGGTAGAGAAGGTGGGAGTGGTGGAAATGGCCAACCAAAGTGCACCAATACAACCTATAAAAGTAATGGTGAAATCAGGAAACCAACTCGCCCCTCTAAAAGGGTCGGACTCGATCTCAGGCTTAGAAGAAGGAAGGAAATAACCCTTAATAAAAGAAGCCGCCCAAATAATCCTACAAGTCATGTTTACCATGTTGGCAATTAACAAGCCCGTAACACCCCACCCCAGGAGAGAAAGAGCCAAGCCCAGGGACATATAAAGCAATGAGGTGAAAATCATGGCAAGGTTAAAGGATTGAAGCAAGGCGGGTGGGGCCACGGCTTGGACAAAGCCTTCAGTTAGCCCATTGACGCCCATAAACGGAACATACACGCAGTACCACGCCAACAACAAGGGAGCAGCAGTTTCCAGTGCCCAGTAAGGCCCTGCGAGCACCAGTAATAAAGGACGTGTGTAAAAGGGTGCTATTAACAGGAACAAATGACCCAACCAAAGCTGGGCCTTTATCAACATGCTTAGACTCTGCTGGGCCTTTTGCTTGGCTGCCGAGGATGCTGGTGGTGAGAGAAGCTTGGCAAAGAAGGTTCTAGAAGCTTCTTCAATGGGTTGGAATAACATGCGCGTTATTAATCCGCCATAATTAATCACCAGGGCGTAAAGGCCTTGTTCTTCCAGGCTGCAGAGTTCCTTGATTAGTAAGCGATCGCCCTCAGTCAGGACATGCTTTAGGAAGGATTGCCTAGTCATGGTCCAGACCAGCGTCCAGCCCTCATCATCCCAATATCTCCTTCGGCCCTGCTCCGAGGGCGAAAGCGGAGCTGGGAGGAACAGCCGCCATTGGTCTGAATAAACTCCGATATAGCCAACCATCAATACCAGCGAATAACCCAATTGTGCCCAAGCAAAAGCCATGATTCCTCCTCCACCGACATTGAGAATGGTTAAAGAAAGGGTCAAGATGGCCTTTAAAGTAATTGCAGTTGCTTCGATCCTGGTACGCAAGGAATAATCAAGGTTATAAAGAGTTAGAGCATAAAAAGGTTCCACCAAGAGTTCCAACCAAGCCGCCAAGGTATAGGTAAACACGGCTTGAAAGTAGAAGGGAGGAGGTGGATTAGAAGGAGGTCTGAAAATGTACAAAGAGGCGGTTAATAGAGAAGCTCCCAAACCCAAGATTATGGGAAGATAGGAGAAATTGACGACTTTTCTAGGATTATTGCTTAATCGATTCAGTGTACAGCGAGTTCCTTCCCTTGAGAGAAACAACACGGTGGAGGTTAAGAGATCGAACTGCACATAGGCCAGCCCCAGCGTACTTGCACTGGTAAACCGCAACAGACATTGGCCGAGAAGGAAGGTGAGAAAGCGTGAGAAAAGCTGTAGGAGGATTAGCTGAGATGCCCCAAGAAGGGATTTTCTTCCCAAGCCATCATCAGTTGTTGTTACCGCCATTTCCCCTAATAACAAGCACCACTCTTTCCAAAAACAAACGCTTTAATGATGATCCCCAAATCTCCCTGTATGCATGTCCCTCCAAGACGTAATTTCATCGGTCCTTCCACTCCCCCTTCTCCAGCAACAACAACACTCCAAGCAGCACCAACCCTCCAAGCAACAACAACAACAACAGCAGCCACGAAGCAAGCAGAGTTAGAATTAACAGCAAGGATCTTGAATTCCACCTACCATCCCTCCGTTCCCGCAGAAACCATCTTCCAAAGCGAGGTTTTATGGTGTACCATTACTCTTCCTCATTCAGCAATTGGTCTTGGCTTTCCCACCAGAGGCGAAGATCTAACCATGGGACATTATCACAACACTGGCTGGAGCTCCTTTACTGCTTCCTTGACGTCAACTCCGACTTTGCTCATCAATACCACGACTAGAGAAAAGGTAATTTAGCAAAGCAATATTGAAATAGTACAAGTTGGTTTGGGAATTTGATCCTTGCTCGCTGGAACTGGCCATCATTAACGAAACCACGCTTTCATTGATAGCCAAGGAGGTCAGATATGGAAGAAGGAGAAGACATTGGTACGAGCCTCATACTAATACTTTGTCAAAAGCGATGCATCTTTTCCGAGCCAATGCCAATCTCACCACCACACAGTGGTATCTCCTGCTGTCCAAGCTCTCGGGAATGCCCACTACCCTGCCAAGAGAGATAGTAGTGCAGGTGCCGGAATTTCAGCTAAGGATAAAAATCGCTCTAAAACGAGGAATCCTTACCACAGTACGACAAGTATGGCAAACAATAATGGAATGTTTGAAGCCTCCTGTGGGCGATCCGACCATTTGGAACTGGTGGTTGGAAAAGGAGGTGGGGATTGGCTGGTGTTATGGCCAAGAAATAAAATGGCTGGATTTGGAATCTCCGCTCTTGGGACTGCCCTTATTAAATTGCGGGGTAATTTCTAAATATTTTTGATGGCTTTAATAATTTAAAGAAATACGCCTTGACGGTACACTCAGTTCGGCATGAGAGCGTGATTGGCTCATTGATGGAAAAACAAGTCGAAGGTTTTCTAAAAAAGGAGAAAAATTGCTACTATTTTTGCGCCAAGGATGGCTATTTGTTTGGACTTGCTACTCCGACCACCTCATTGGCCAAGGCTTATTGGTGTATTAATCTTGCTCAAGTCGCAGAGATCCGCTTATTGGATCCACCCCGAGAGAATTGTCTTGACCTGGTTATTGTCACTGCTGGCATTGCTGGTGCTGCTGGCACTGATTCATTGGTACTAATGGCGAATAATCAACAAGATGCGGAATTGTGGTGTAATTGTTTGGCTGAAATCGTGCAATTTTGGAAGAATTATGCAAAACAGCAAAAACTAATCGGAGTTGAACAGACCAATCACCAATTATCTTGCAATTGTAGTGCTGCTTCTGGCAGAGGTGGGGAAAAGATGGGACTGCTAAATACCCAGATTTGGACAATTTGTCCCGTCCTAAAATGTCGAAATATCCTGGTACTCCTCCCCTCCCCTTCCCAACCTCTCCTTCCCAAGCTTAGCTAACCTTGGCGTGAGTAGAAATCTGGAATTCTTTATTATGCGAAACCAAGCAGCATTTATCAGTTCTTGAAAGCATTGGTCCTGTTAACCAGTGATGGTTACCTCGCCTTTGTTCAGCACAAAAGGATAAATTTTCGACTTTGTTTGCAAAAGTGCTTTGTTGAAGCTGCCCCAGAACTCTATGCTACTGCTTCTTCTGGTCAGGATAGTGGAAATGTGGGGAGATACTACGGGGGCGGATTTGCCACCAGGTCAGGCAATTCAGAGCGTAGTTTCGGGGTTTGGTGTCCCAGTCGCTCGAGAAAACCCTGGATTTCTTACCCCGCTTTTACCAAAAAAGGAAAAAGAGGAAATTGGTTTTGGTTTCGTGCTTTGGACCTGCAGGATAAGGATAGCTGGGTTTGCGCTATATCTGCTGTAATTGAATGTATTGCTTAATTTTTCTTGTTCACCTTTTCCTGTATTACTTCTACTGCTGCAGTAGTTAGGGATTGGATGGTGGTTGTCCCCGTCCTGGCATCGTTGGTGGTGGTGGTCCTCCTCTCCCCATGAATCCCACAGGTGGAGGCGGTGGTGGTGGTGGCATACCCTTGAAACCTACTGCTCCTGGTCCCATAGGCGGTGGAGGTGGTGGTGGAGGAACGGCTCTTCCCAAATAACCCGCTGCTCCTGGCATGGCAGAAGGAGGTGGTGGTGGCATCATCATGGATGGCGCGGAAGGACCTCCGATTCCACGCACTGGACCCGCAAGAGAAGGTGCCGCCATTGCAGGAACCACAGGGAGACCTCGGCCAATGGCTCTTCCCATGCCAGGACCAGGTTGCAGCATGGCAACTCGTGCTCGATCTTCAGGGCGAGTGGGCGGTGGTCCCATCACGGTGAGGCTAACAATGGTTTCTCCACGCAAAATAACCAGACCCAGCGAGCGACGTTGCTCAGCCTGCGCCCCGGTCATGGTTTTGCTCTTCAAGCGTCGGAACTCCTCGCAATCCGCCAGCACCAGGTTCATGTGCTTGTCAAACGCCATCAGCTGGCCGGTCAACGAGCGCGTGTCGGACAGCGTTACCCGGAGAATGTGGTTGACCAGATTGGCCATTTTCGAGTTTTTCGATAGCGTCTATTCCCTCCCAGTCTCATCAGATTCCCCTCCTCCTCTTCTTCATTCAAAAGGAAATGTGTTTTTCTTACCATTCTTTTTTCAGTCTGGTCACCTGAACTTCTTTTCTTCTTTTCCTCTTTTTTTCCACTTTTTCAGTTTATAAACCAAAGATGAAATTCTCTTCAACTCTTCTTTCCGCAGTCCTGGTGATTATCAGCTTGCAACACCTTTTTACAGTTACTGCAAGACCTACTCCTCAACCCTCTCCCAGGAGAAATAGGGAAAATTCCGATGGTGGGAACGATGGAGACAGAAACAATGATCCTTCCAATGTCCTCAGAAGCACTTTCAGCATGTTTGATTCAGATGATACTGATGTTCCAGATGTTCCAGAAGCGGAGTCAGACGCACCTTTGGCGTCTGCCGATGCTGATAATGAAGACGATGAGACAGATGAGTAAGTCCTCAAGAACATTTCAAAGCACTCATGGAATATAAACACACACATTAAAGTGGTTAAATTGAAATAAACAATTTCCAAATCAAACATGGGTTGAAAAAACCACACTTTTTGTTATAAACACCAAAATACTGGTAGATTTGAGGGATTATTATTTAAACCCTAACCCTAACGTTTAACCGAGATCTTATTGAGTGTACAAAGAGACTCACTTAAGCCTAACCCTAACGTTTAACCATAGCCTTTATTGCTCTAGCTCACTATTACAAAAAACCTAACCCTAACGTTTATTGCTTTAGCTCACTTACACTAACTCTGTTAAACTGAACTTGTGGTGTTGACAAAGAGGAGAGTGCGGCTTTATTTAATTTTGGAAATAAATGTGCTCATGACTTTACCATAGCAGCCATACGTCATCGTCTTTCATAACAGGGGTCAAACTGTTAATAATTGGGAATGTTTCACTTCTTGCCAATTGAACCATTTAATCCCCCAATATTGAGTCATGTGATATATTAGAATTTCCTTTGAATTGCTGTTTTTTTTATTTTTGATAATTTTTGTCAATTCTTTTGGAAAAGTTTTATTCTGTGTGGTCACCTGCGCTACTCCTTTCCTGATCAAAAGTGGTGCTTATTGATTCCCTTGAAGTGAATGGCCAGCCATGCAAATTCTGCCCTCAAAGCAACTCCCTGCTCAACCCATCCCCCTCAGCCCCATAGACCAAGTAATGCCGCGAGTATATACCCGGATCCTCTTCTTCTTTGCCTACGAGTTGGACACTTCGCTGCTGGTCTTATCCTTGAGGCAAGTCTTGGCTGAATATGACATTTTGTATGGTCGTTTAGCCATGGATTACTCGGCGGTTTTACCCAGTGACCAAGGAATTCCCTTCACTTGTACAACTCAAGACAACTTTGAATCGATAAAACAAGCTGACTGGGATCACTATGCCATCGACCCCTCCTTCCAACCTTGTGCTGCTACTCCTACCGCCCCAACGTCGGAGATTCCCCTAATTGTTGTCAAGTTGGTCAAGGCCGGGGTTGATTCTCTCCTTTCTCTCGCTATCCATCATTGTGTAGCTGATGGTCCTGCTTTTTATACCTTTATCAAAAGATGGTCCATCCTTCATCAGCAACTATTAGGAGGAGAATCTTTTTCTTTAGTAGCAGTAGAGACAAGAGGGAATTTTGAACGTTCATTTTTACAAAGTTTAACAAAAGGCTCACTGAGAACAATGGTTTTTCCTCAATATCAATATGTGGAAGATTTAGCAGAGTTTTATAAAAATGTCGGCGCTGCTATCAGTAAGGACAACCGAGTGGAAATCCTCAAGTTTTCTGCTAATCAACTCGAACAGCTCAAACTACACGTTCAGGCTGAACTTGGCAGTGATGAGGGATGGTTTTCCACAATGGATGTTTTGTACGCCCATCTTTGGCGTCACATTACGCAAGCTCGCTCATTACCGCCAGATGATGAAACTGCTCTGGGATACGCCGTTAACGCGAGAGAAAGACTACAAATAGAACCAGATTGGTTTGGCAATGTCAACCTGTACGCCTTTCAAAAAATCCCCGTGCGGAAATTACTCGATCTTTCCTTGGCTCAATGTGCCTTGAGACTACGAAGCGGTCTTCTTAGCATGACCCATGAGTACTGCGTTGATGTGCTCAATTGGCTTCATTCCAAGCCTGACAAGACGAAAATCGTGCCTGGTTTTTCTAACCCTTCGCATGACTTGGCCATCACCACCTGGGGAAATAGAAATTCGAATTTTGCCGATGTTTGCTTTGAAAAGGATCGCGCAGTTTCCAAGGTTCGACTTCCTTTTGTCGAATGGAGTGGGCTGGTAATCATCATACAACAAGCTGACGGAGGAGTGGAATGCTATGTGGGATTGGATAAGAAATCCTGGTCAAGAATGGCTGAAACCTTTTGGAGTTTATTAGCGCCGCCGCCGCCGTCAGATCTTTAATAAACTTCCAGGACTTTCTTTACCATTTCTGACGTATTTGGCATAATAAACACCTTTTTAACCGCAGTCCAACTCACATCGCCATAGACATGCGGATATTTCCTACTCATCAAGCCCGCCTTTTCAAACTTGACCGTATCTGCAGGAATATCCTCAAACTGAATAACCAAGATCTTGACCCGAGTAGCAGTACTGAAATGTTTCTTCAAAGTACTCTTTAGCTGCGTCCTGGTGGAAAGGTGAATAAACCCATCTTTTAAATCCAAGGCGGTTTTCGGTATAGCCAATTCTCCCACTGTCTTATCCTCCGCCTCTACCTCTCTTATAACAAGACTATCCTTTCCATGTGGTGCTGTTTCTGCTCCATAAATCTTGAATACATGTTTGGGTCCAGATTCTGAAGACGAAGAGGAAGAAGAAGAACTAACCATATTTACTTGCACTTTTACTTGTAATGACCTAGTCCTGAATTTATTGAAGATTCTTGCAAAAAGGAAAAACTTGTTTCCAGAAATTTGTATTTCTAGAATTCTTTTTTCACCTCTCTCCAGTGTATGGAGAATGATTGAAAAAACCTTTGCATCAACCACCACATTTATTTATTTACCAGAAATTTCCACCATCCCAAGTCAAAAAGAAATTTAACACATTGTCAGTATGACATTTATAGGTTGGCGGCCGTGGTGGTGTGTCAAACTTCCACAGACCTCTATCCAGTGGCTCTTGGAAGATAGGGTACCCTTGAAAGTCAGATCCAAAAGCTTGATAAATTGCGGTATTCCAAATAAGCTTTGGTCGTAGCACATTTTCGTTGGAGATGCGCAATTCTGCATTCGCTGGCCAACTAGCAAATTCCAACAACTTCAACGAACTGTCTTGTTGTGGCAAACCTATGGCTCGGAAGGCTATATCCAGTGAAGCATTAACTGGAAATGGGTTGAATGTATCCCTGTTAAGGGCCTTTGCATGTTTAATTAATGTGTCGGAGTTAACCTTTTCGCCACCAGCGAATGATTGAATGCTCATTGGAAGATCTACCGACATGGTGGAGGATGTAACAGCCACAGTCTTGATTTTTTTTCGACTCAATGCATTCAGTACTACTGCACACGATGAACCGCAGATACCATTTGAAAGTACAATTATATCGCTGCAAGTAATTCTCCACTTCACATTTCGAATAATTTTCGCATAAATTGATTCACAATTAGTGGTCAGATTTGCAACTACTCGTCCTTCTCTGGTTATCGTTTTATTGTTTGGATTAGTATAATGTTGAGTGAAATTAATTGCAGCACTGCTAAAGTCCCATTTATCATTGTCTCCGTACAGGTAACGCGAAGTTGAAAAGATATTCGAATAATCATAATTATCGATACTCAAATCCACCAATTCTTGGCTGTATCGCATAATTGTATACCCAGGTATTGGTCTCTCTGGTTTGTAGCCCGGATCAGTCATACGAGTTATATACTGGACAAAGTTGTTCGCCAAGCATATATCACCACCAATGTTTTCAGATAAATCCACAATTAATCTAGAATAGCCTTGGTTGTGTAACCTGTTAAAGCCAGCCATAAGTCCATACATCCAAGAATCACTTTCATCAAATGTTTCAAATGTAAGGATGTGTAAAACAGCGGTTTTAGTAGCGCTATGACCATAAATGGAATAGTGTTTGCTAAGGTAAATACGTTCGAAAAGGTCATCTCCCTCATAGTAAGTTTTATCACGTGGCTTGGATGGATCACTTGATTTTTCGTAGTCTTGTTGAATGGAATCAGGGTCGTATTCATCCCAGAGTGGTTCCCGTTTTTTAGGTGATTCAGGTGGAGGTTTATTAATTTCATTGGTAGTAGAATTGGAAGGTAAACAGTAATTTTTCCAAAATGATCCCGTATCATTAAATCCAGGATTTGTGAAATTAGCACCACTTACAGGTACGGCAACCCAAGGAAGATACACATCCCCAGTTAAGGTGCCATTTTTTAGCAAAAAACGATAACGCGCTTCGGGTTTGGAGGGTATTTTACTTGTGAGTAGTAAATTCCCACCAATACAATTATAAGAATCTAAAATAAATTCTCTCCTTGTTATGGCGTTGTTAAATCTTGCCCTAGCTCCACGATATTTTCCATCCATGACATCAGCTAGGAGTTGTACATTACCGCCAGGACATAGATTGTCGTCAGTTATATCTCCGAAATCGAACAGGACAACTTCACTTTCATATAATTGCGCTATTTCATCCGTAACGTTACCGTTTGTACTTGAAACATAAATCCTCGTTTGATTATTCTCATCAACCAAAGATGTTAGGTATAACGGCTGTAAATAAGTGAAAAGGCGATAGCAAGCTGGTTTATACACCAAATGTCCATCATATAATGATTTTACATTTTCATATACAAATTCTTGAAACTCCATGTCTGTTTTGAAAGGTACATCAGGTTTAAGCAAATCGTCAAACGAGAACATCCTAGGAGATATATCACGGAAAACATAAAATTCGAAGAATCTCTTTAGTGCTTCAACGGTACCTCGAGCAATTTCCTCGTCGTATTTATGCGAATTTAAACATTTAGCGACGATATCGAGCGGTATATTTCTCTGGATTACTTTATTCTTGATTCTGCCCAATTGTTTAAGTGCCGCTAAAAGTTTTTCACAAGGATCATTGTAACTATTGTTTCTCAATATGTTCAGCATACCCTAATCGGTTTCTTAGTAAATTTTAGAATATTAAAAATACAGGAGAGTGAATCACATTCAAATGGAGTCCCTTGAGTTTATCAGTTTTTGCCTAGTAAAGGTGTGATTTTTTTGAATACAAGAATGATTAAATATACTTTGTTTTCAACATTCTCTGGACTTTTTTCTCTATCTCTAACCTCAACCGAATATGATTTTCCATTCTTTTCAATTGATAAGCATAATTATATAGAATCAAATATACTTGTTTAAAAACTATGTCAAGCTTCTTGGTTTCATCCAGTATTGATGATTGTCCTTCCTAATTGGTTATGATTGAGTTACTAATTGTTGCAATTGTGTTTACCGGAACTAATATTTTACTTGGGGTAAATTTTGAGAATGCACTTAAATCCTAATCAATTCATCAAATAATCAAAATTATAAAGTAATCCTACACTTGAGACAATTGCCACTGGGGATGACGTCTATTAGAGCGTTTTAATAAGGAATGAAGGAAACATGGATTACCAATTTGGGCTGATCTCCAGATGAAATAGTGGTTTGAGTGACGCTTATTGAATCTGCTTGCAAAGCATGGATGTTGTAAAAGGAGAAAAGAAAGAGTAGAACAACCGGTGCCAGCATGGTTTGTAGTTTGTTTCGCAAATTTGAGGAGTGGTGAGGTTTATCAATTTTTATCAGTTGGAAAAGGAAAACTCCAATTCCAGAGCTGAAGTCGAAATTCACTCAAAAAGAATAATTGATTTGCAAAAAATCACTTCTACAAAATTAAGTCTGCTTTTCCATCAAGCTATAAAGCTTATAAGATGTGGAATTAATATTATATTTTGCATCACGTTTAGTATAGGTGACATAGAAAAAATTTTATGTTGATTTTTCTTACGGCAATTTACCGAAATGATCATGATTTTGCAAATAATTCCAAAAATGATCATTTAAAATTTTTAAATTTCGCCTCGCATAGAGTTTTCTTGCAATGATTCTTACTGTAACCGTATTTTAGGTTCGGTATTTGGTCTTTACACAGTAGTTGGTGTTTGATGTTATAAGAGTGTGCTCAGATAGGCTGTTAAATAAATCGATGGTAGTATTTCGTGAAATTCGTTGTTTTTATTAATTCCTTGTCACTTGAGTTCCTTTTAAACTCATGGCTGCTGTGCCTAGGGGGTAGCGCTTCCTGGCACTTCAGCTGAAAGTATTATTGGATTCAAGGCATAACTATATGTATATTCTTATTCTGCTTAGGTTAATGTCCCTTATTTAAACACCTAGTGTGAGGACTATAATATCTAACAAATATTTAATAATTAAATATTACAGTATTTATGTTGAGAGGATGATGATTCCCAAAA
>QZWR01000210.1:0-27270 GCA_004114325.1 Zoophagus insidians | reverse complement strand
AACTTCTTTCCAATATACATACCAGATCCAATCCTAATTGGGAAAGCATTCTTGTATCGACATTATTTTCTTCCACGACCTTCTATTCTATTATTATTATTATTATTTCCTTATTTTAATATTTGAATATTGTTTCTAATATTCAATTATTCAATGGCATGACAAGGACCTCCTTTGAGGCAGCTTACTTGTTAGACAGAAAGAAGGGTGAAGCAATCTGTTAGGATCAGAGTCCCTTTTATTGATAGAGAGAGAGGTAGGGGCTTATTAAGTGAAGGCTTGGCTAATAATAGATGGTAAAAATAGATCTACTTCTAATCTAAGGCAATGCAGTTACGACAGCACTCTTTGCCTTTTGTTCCAGCCGCCACAACCTTAAGTATTCGTTGTATTTAAAGTAAAAGCAATCTTTAAATTCACGAATATCTTTTCGGGTTTGTTTCATTTGAAGCAATAATAACCATAGTCCGACTCGCCTGTGAAACTTGGAAACGGTACTGAATAGATTGTTTAAACTCGTTCCAACTATACCACAACTCCCTATGATTGGAGTACCAATCTCCAGCTACTTCATCCAGCTTAACTACGACTTGGTCCAACCTTTGATCTAAGGATGTTTCGTCAAGTGCAAATGCTGTTTCTATTTTCTTTAGCCATAATGCTAGGTTTGTTGAAAGCCAACGAAGAATAATGACGTAGTGTTACGTCGAGCAAAAGAGCTTATTGCAGTTAAAAAGAAAGCAGAATGTCAATATGAAATAAACATATACTCACTTAAAAACAAAAAAAACAAGCATCCCTTTACGCTTGAGGGGGGTGAACTTCTCCTAGAACTGATGTGTTTTTAGATGGGAGGGAACCGAAGTTGCAGTGAAGCAACTCAGGAGTGCAATAAAAACACAAGAGAGAGTAGATGGAAAAAGTTATTTTATTGAAGTGAAGGAAGTTGGGAGGAATATATGGAAAAACCCCAACAATCCTTCAGCCAATCATCACACACTCCGACGTCACCTTTCCACATGGCTTCATTCATCGACTCTGAAACCAATCATATTCCTTCTTGAAACCATCTCAAACTCGAGGTCTTCGATCCTGACAGTGTTCCATTTCCTTTTTGGGAATCATCATCCTCTCAACATAAATACTGTAATATTTAATTATTAAATAATAATTATTAAATATTTGTTAGATATTATAGTCCTCACACTACCGTTTAGTTTGCTTCCCACACAAAACTAAACACTTCCCTTCTTTAAAAGAACAGGATTACAACAAGGTTTTTTCCTTTTTGACCACAATACACTGGTATTGTGTTAAATATCTTTGGCATCGTTTTCGTGAAGATAGAGTTGTAATTACTTTGTTTGTGCCATTAGACTAAAAGAGGGTGAAGTATACCAAAAGTTGAGTGTCAGGGGGATCCTGCACTCTCCACCAAAGTTTTCACCGTAATATCGAAATATCAATAGAATGAAACGTGTTAGCAGCCACTGCTAATGGGGAGTTCCAAACTCTGACCAAAGGGATATCTCAATTCCAAGAGAAGGTAAAAGGCTGTCCTTTATTAACCTTATTCGTCCTATTTGTTAAATGTAGTGCATACATTCACATATAGGTGAGATAAAAAGGTGGAATGATTACAATAAAATAAAAGACAACTTCTTTCTAACACTCCGCATATATTCTACTATTTTCTGCTAACACTATTCGTATTTAACGTATTAGACGATTAATTTCAAAATGGTAAAATTAGAAGATAAAAATAGTAGGTAAAAATAGCTGATGTAAGCTGGTCGTTCACACTAAATAAATAATTAAATATATAATAATTAACCATTTATCCTGATCCTCACACCATATTTGAGAAAAAGTGAAACGACATTTTAGCGTTTCTTTTTGTTTCGAACAACCAACCAACTTTTCTTGATTCCAAATGTCTCCAGCACGATTACCATATACTGCATCCAGAAAAGTATCCGTTGTAGGGCCAGACCAGGTTACCTCACCGTTTCCAGTAAGAGTGGCAGGGACAGTAATTAAGGGATTTGGAAGAGGATCAAAACAACTTGGTTTTCCCACCGCCAATCTTCCCCTAGAAGTGGTAGAAGACCTCGTGGTGAAGCTTGAAGGACCTGGAATTTATTATGGTTGGGCCAAAGTTGCTGATAGTCAAGTATTGCCTATGGTGATGAGCATAGGTTGGAATCCGTATTATCAAAACGAAAAACCTTCTGCCGAGATTTATATTATTCACAAATTTGACCAAGATTTTTATGGTAAAGAGTTGAGAGCTGTGGTTTTGGGATTTATTCGGCCAGAGTTGGACTATCCATCACTTGGTAACCTCTCTTCCTCGGCTGGATTGACAAGTTTTAGATGCTTTGGTTGAGGATATTAACAAGGATGTAAAGGTTACGCTTTTATCATTGGATCGTCCGAATTATCGGGATTATTCTAGAGATGTATTCTTTTTAGGTTATTAATTTTATTCATATGATGAGCAGCCATATCTCTCTGCATCCGAATTATGTGCAAAAATATAATATTTTTTATTCCGAATCTTCGTCACTGTTTATATCCAAACTTGGCAATTCTTCTACTTCTTCCTCTTTTGTTATATACCTTTCCGCTGGCTTTATTTTGGGAATGGTTGGAATCACCTGTTCCTTTTGGATTGACTGCACACTCGAGATTTGTTCAACAATCATATCAGGTTCCGGTTGAATTATTGACTTTTTCATCTTATTGCTGGTGCTTTCCAATATCTCCGCTTTACGCTTATCACCCAGTTGAGGCGGTTCGTCAACTTTAGGCTCGGGTGTCTTTGTCGTAATTGGTATAGCAGGCAGTTGTGATATTGTCGGGACAAAGAGGGAAGGAACTCTGGGGTTTATAATAAGCGAACAAATGAACAATCCATGCTTGCTGAAACTTCGTATTTCAGGGAATGGAGAAAATCGCTCCTTGGAAAGTATATCCATAAAGCTTGACATGATCGGGGAGTAAGTATTTTCAGGATACGCAGCAGTTACTGAAGCCAACAAGCATACTAATATTGCAGCCCGGGCCTTGAAATCAACATCGTCTGGTATATGTTGCAAGAGATGCAATAACATCGAATCAATTTGTTGGCGTTGGTTCAATGTCAACAAATATGGTGTGATCTCCAATAGTGTCTTCATTACTAACTCCTCATTAGTTAATCAATGCTGGTCTTTACATATCTTACCTTCAAGTGCTGCTATTTCCAATTCAATTGTGCTTTCTTTCAGGTTCTCAAGTTTGGAAATATCTTCAAGGAATCTCGTAACAAATGAATCCAACATTATCATGACTTCTATATTTTGAATAATGTTTCCGAGGACATGGTAACAAGAAGTTTTTATCTTTCTACAAGCAATGACGCTAGTTAAAGATCAGCCAACACAGGACGAAGATTACCTGGAGGAATGAGATAACAGTTGTGACTTCAATAATTTGCTTAATAGCTCTTCAGCAAAAGGAAGTAACAAAGATCCAGTTCTACAAAAATTATAAGTAAGCATAGAAAGGGAAAGAGATAAAAGCCCAACACTTTTAATATGCGTGTCAATAAATGATTTGCATATTCTTGGATATTCTCATAACAAATAAACACTGCAGCATGTTCCACCAGAGTTATTTTACCAGAATCCAATGACCTCAAATGAGTCTGGAGGTCATAAACCTTCTCAAGTAAGCGGACCAAAGGTTTCATAGGCACAATGACTGGTTCCTTTGTAGCAAAACTATCTTTCTTTTCAATTCTTGTAACAAAAAAATTACGATAAAAGGCTTGAAAGAGAAGAGAAGCAAAACCGCAAATGGGAAGAAATGGTTTTTTCAAGTTCCAAAAAGTTGTTTTGTTCCTTCCAAACTTCTGCCAATGAATAATAATAAGAATCATTAGAAGCAGTCATTCCTAACAGCAAGGCTTATTAATAAAAACAAAAGGACAGACTTTTAAACAAGAAGAGGAAATCCAATAAATGTTCGGCACTGGAGATGAATTTCAAGAAAATATAACGCCAATAATCCTTTCCAATAGAACAGCAGATACTTCCAAGACAATCTGACACTAATTGTAAATTTTCTTGAGAGATTGTGTTTATATCTGAATCTGACTTGATAATTGTATTTATCACAAAGCTCAAGGATTCATCAGTAAAGGGACGTGTCATTGCAGGGAAATGCCTGAAACAGTCATACAATGCAGATACGATGTCAAACTATTCACATATACACTCTTTCAAATCCCTTAAGCAAAAACATACTTTTAGCTCTCTTCGACTGTTGGCTAGTTGCATCAAGATTTGGAAAATGCGAGGAAAAGCTATTCCTGTGCCTTTAAAGTTGAACTTGATCAGTGATAAAAAGCTGTAAAGAACTCGTCTCAATTCCTCAGTTTCCAGCGTAGCCTGTATGGTAGCATCAATAAATATAATCTGCTAGAGAGGAAGTTACTTGAGTAAGATCGTGTTTAAGGATTTCCACCCATTGAGTTAAAACTTGATTAGGCAACAGTAACTCTGTTTCTACTTCTCCTTCTATGAGGAGAGGTAACTCCTCTACCAACCAATCAACCAATGCTAAGGCTTTTATATCCTTTTTCAGAGAATTGGTGAGTTGGGAGTGAAACAACTTCCAACTTGAGGATCGACAAAAAGATTTCTTAAAAGAAGGAGTAACAGATCCATCAAAGGCAAATCTCAAAGCTTGCAATATTTCATGATAATTTGTTCCTTTCTCCTTTAGCTTTACCACAGCTTCGTCAAACAACGCCTTTTTTGCTGCTTCTATCCTGGATTCTGCCTTCATTGAAAATTCAATCGTCGTATCATGTGATAGGCTGAAATGTTTACTCCTGAATTTTGGAATGATCTCAAGAAGTTGATTCCATCTCTTACACCGTCAAATTATGAAAAACAAGTTCAAATATTGGTGGAAGAATCTTTGGGGGATAAATGCCAAGAAAGTCTGCATAGATTGTTTCTAGTGTTCAAGTTATTATTGAAACATGAAGTGGCAATTGAGAGTATAATTACCAGTTCTGATTTACTAGTATATTTTCGCTCCTTTTGGAACAACAAACAAATTAAAGTTCCCTCTGTTTAGTTTTTGTCTAAAGTTTCCTAACATTGTTGAACAAAATTTACATCCCACCGAGGTAGAACGATTGGGTGAGAGAATTCGGAAAATTCTGTTCAAGGCTGATAATTTGGTACTAATCGCTTGTGTATCTAATGAAACAGATTAATACCAAATGGTTTGAAGCAGCAATATTATACTTTGTACGATATTATCAAGTTGCTCTAAACACTGAAGAGATAAACAAATGCTGTGAAGCTGTATTCAGGACACCGAGACAAGAGTATTGACTTGATCATATAAAAAATAACGCTAAATCAACAAAAATAGAGACTTTAGTCATAGCACCGTTCTATTTGCCACCTTAGCCGAAGGATTTTCTACAATGAATGCTGTTGGTTCCCTTCTCCAAAGACCATAACTAATGCACAATTGCTAGGAAATGGTGTCCACCTGGCTTAGAGGAAGAATAGAATCAGATCGTAGTGGAATCTCATTGATTTTAGTCTTCTTGGTAGGAGATGATTTATTCGATGATTTCAACTTGGTTTGTTCCTTTGTGCTAATGCATAAATTTAAATTAGGTAACATTTATTATGTTTTTAAGGCCTCAACGCAAGGAATACAAAGTCAGCACCAAATTTACGGCTTTTCAAAGAATCCTTAGAGAGAGCAGTTATTCCCCAATTCGGTTAAGCGGGATTATTATGAACAACAAATTAAATTTTCCGAGAATACCAGGAGTAGTTTTCCTCGCTTATTTTATTTTACCACATACAAGAAAAGTTATCTTCTAGAGCTTGGGCAAAAATCAGAGCCTTCCTTGTTGAAATGGTCAAAGAAGCTGATGAGAGAACCACTCAACCTTGGTTAAGATACATGTTGGAGAATCCTCCTTTACCAATACCAGAATGGTATGTAGATATAATAGATGTATTTGCTTCTAGGTAAATCTGATTTGGCATGACTCAATTCAAAACAAAATAGAGTTGTTAATGGGAATTGTGCGAGACCACCTTTGGTGTATTTCAAGCATATAATTCAGGATGAAAAGGTTGACTTTGCTGTTAAAGCCGCCCATCTTTATTTAATGATGGCGCTTTTACCAATTTTAAATAATCAGCCACAGTTGAACGAATATCGTCAGTGCATTTAAAAACTAAAAGCTAATCTAACCAACGGAGAAAATAGATGAATGGATGTATGAACTGCCTGGAGGGGTGAGAGACATACATGAAATTCTTGCGCGAAAAACCATAGAATTTGAAAACTTCCATCATCGTTTCATACAACTTTGTGCTTATCATTTCCCTGTGCTATTTCATCCTACCATATATATATTAAGAGAATGCTCTAATTCTGGTACCTTTTTCCCTTTCTCTTTTTTACTAACATATATATAGCTTCAAAGAGTCCCTTTTTGGGTGAGAACATGGATGAAGATGTCAATATATTGGATATCTTTGGTGATAAAGATTTATTGCAAATGTGGTATTATAAATTGGTGTGTTTAATCCCCTCAAACGTTGTAGGAAAAGATATTCTAAGAAGGAAAGGAATGAGTTTGAGCAAAAATGGTCTAGATTGTTGAGCAAGATGCCAGAGCTTTTGATTACGGAAACTATTGACATTCTGATCAAAATTAAATCACCACAATCTGAAGAAAGCAAGTATTATAAAAGGACAAAGTACAGAGGTGATCCATTTTCATGGCTTCAAGTATTTGAAGTCGCTATGGAAAATACAATTTGCATGTTTTTATTCTTTCAGGTATTCCTTTCTATAAAAGAGATAGTACCAGCTATATAGGTATTGGATGTAGTTACTTATGAACATTTGATGGGTGTTTCATTTCTCAACAAAGGAACTACTATCAGTGAAACACAGCTTTATACAAGCTTGATAAAATGGCTCTTATTGGATGTAATAGAAAAGGACGTGATTCAACATGACGAAGGAAAAGAATTGCTTTTTGCACAATTACAGAAATGGATAGCTCAACATCCGCCTAGTCTTTATGCTTTACACACCAATGCCTATCCTACAAAGCTATTTTCGCTAATGTTGGAGAAAGTTCCCATTATAAGTTAAAAAGCCTTTTCTTGATTAATTAATGATGGTAAAATGAGTAGTAATGTTGGAAGAATATTTAAAAGTGTTGATACAACGCATGGAACAAAGTGAAGTTGAACGTGAATTTATTCTCCAAATTACCAATTTATTCGTGCAAAAGTATCGCACTCCCAATGGGTAAGTAATCCCACCACTTTTAAAACTGATGAAGCGGCGGAAAATCAGGTTGAATTTAGCACAATTAGCATTGATTCAAGTAAATTTTCTACCTCAAAACGAGGCACGTATTCAAATAGAACAAGGCATTAAAGAAGCCTTTGGATTACTGTATATTATTTACTGTGACTCATTTCCCCCATTACTCCCAATTCGGTAATCACAATCGGTGGAATTGGTTGAAGGTACGAATGACTGCCAATGCTTAATGGACTGCTTGGAGGTCCTTGCAAGTTTCTCCTTGGATTTTGACCCGCTGCGAATGCCAACAGCCATTTGCAATTGGTCAAGACACAACGCAATGCCTTGGTCCAAGTATCATCAGAATTGTATTGAAGTCGAATGCTGGCATCTCCAATCTTGTCTTTTCGTATCCTACCATTTTCTTGTCAGGGAATTAACCCTTGTAAGACTTACCGATAGGGCAATCTAAAGGTAGGATCCAAGCGCTCAGCAAATTCGCCCAACTGAGCAATACAGGCCAAAAAAGCCACCATTCCGTGCTCAAATTGGCGATTTCGCATAAATCCATAAAGTTCGCCTGATCCATAAAGGTCATAACTGGTAGCCACATCAGAGCTTGATTCCGCTGGATTAATCGATGTGAAGCTTTGGAGCAAACGAGCCGAGACGGAAAGCCCCGCAGGTTGAAGCTTTTCAATCCTAGAAAAGGAACCAAGCGGATATAACTTGTAGCCCTGGAAGCCAAAGTTTAACCTATTAGCAATGGTTTGGAGCAGGAGGGCAGTTTGACCCCAAGCAGCGTTAATCTCGGTCCAATCCACCTTTATAAATAATTAGAAGGAGGCAAGAAATGAGGTGTACAGGTTCTCCAGGAAGACGTCCCATCCTTAATCCGTTGATAGTAGCCACTTTACCGCGATAACCGATTCTAAACACATCATTCCAAACATTGGATTCCCTTAATCGTTCCAACTCCTTCTCAGCTCGCCAGGTCTCCATTTCTCTGAAGGTTTTTTCATCTCGCACGGATTGGGCAGCATTTTGAGTTTCATTCCAACTCTGCCAAAACATTTGTTCTTGCTGATCCAATTCGCGTTCTTGCAGCAGTAATTGATCGAATTCCCGTTCTTGTTCTACCAATTGAGCCTCCAGTTCCTCAATCAATCCCAAATGTTGTTTCTCAGCAACCTCTAGCTGTTGTAACTCCTTTTCCAGCCTGGTTTGTTCTTCCGAAGTTGGAAGTCCTGCTTGGACTCTTCCCAAGAATTCTGCGTATCTTTCCCTATCTCTGCAAAGTTCGGCGTTTCTTCTGCTGAGTGCATCCAGCAATAACCCCACACATTCTTGACACATCAATTGAGGAATTTGTGGTAATATCGAGGCTTGTAGATTAGCCTCATTTGCTCCGCCCAACTGAGCAAGGTCGTTGATTTTTTGCAAAATTTTTAATCGATGACTTAATAAGCCTCTTCCCCCGCCAGCACCTTTGTTGTTCTCTGTTATTTCGGAAGAGTTGATGTTGGTGGTCAGGTCTTTTGAAGCAGTAGTAGAAGCAGAAGGAGAATTCTGCAAAAATACAAAGGATTCCTTTACTCCACCACCACCGCCTCCACTTATGCCTGCACTTCCAACCTAAATCTTTCCATTCTTTCTTTAAAGGCACTGACCTGAATCTGTAACATTACTGGCGGCCAATAGTTGGTGTTTTGGACTGACCAGTTCTACCAAGGATTCATCCAACAAGAGTGCATTTCCACAACGTTGACAATTTTGCATGTTTTGTCAGTTGTATTTCCAAAGATGATGGGAGAAATGTTTTTTTACCATACTGCGGGGTACTACTTGCTTCTCCCGTAATAATGAGCTAATTGTTCCACGGCCAAGAAAAGAAGTTTATGGCTAAATCTTTTGGCCAGTCTTTCTGAACCAATTTTGATAGATTTGGTAAGGATTGGCTTGTTGTTGTACTTGGTAGTGTTGACCATTACTTACATGCTCCTTGGGTCTCCCCCACCAACCGAGCTAACTATTCCACCCGCGCATAAACATTTTAAAAAAACCAAATCTTCATTAAGGGCAAAGAAAAGTCATTCTCGCTTATCTGTAACAGTCAATGCTGGTGGTGGTGGGGGAACTGCTACCAGTGCCTCAGCATTAGGTTCACCAGTGCTCAGCTTGAAGGATTTGACTTTACAAGTTATGCCACAACAGCAACAACAACAGGAATGGATTTTGGGGTATTCCGACGGCTTTAGCCCCGAGTTGATAACAACAGCCGTTCAAGTGTTCTCCACAGCTGTTGCTAATTATGGTGCGAAGTTGGAACCGAAACCATTGGCACTTTTGCATGGATTTGGCAACCAAGAAAACATGGTTACTTGGGAAGATTGGGGTTCTTACCTTCCTAGCCTCAATCAAAGAGGAGCAGGAGGAGGAGGGATTCTGTTTTGTTTGGATGTTACGGATAAATTGGTCAAAGATTTCGTAGATTGGACAGAACAACAACGCAAGGATTATCTAATGGCACAAAGAGTGCTAGAACCACTGGATTATGCCGTTTTCGCCATTAACAATCAGTCACCAGAACAACAACAGCTACAAATTGACTTGGGAACGTTGTTGGACCAAAACTTGGAGGCGCTTGGTGGTACCAGGCGTTATCCCTTTGTCTCCACAGCTCAGTTGGGTAAGTCTCCTTCTCCTTAAACACACCTAAAAGCGCATAGATCATCTCGAGGTGCTGCTCTGGGTTGACCGTTTAGCAAGAATCATTAAATATTCCTCACAAGATTGAGAGTAATAAAATCAATTGCAGTTTCTATTATTTTCTTAAACTTCTTTTGACTTGTCTGATCCTTCGTACCTCATTTGAAGATGAAGAAGTGGGTGCAAACGCAAACATCCCCTGAGCGCTGTTACCAGGAGCAATGGATGGTGGTGTCGCTGTTGATGCAAAATTAAACCCTGGTTGAGTTGCAGTAGGGCCAAGATGTGGCTGTTGAGCTCCAAAATTAAAGCTCGGTGCAGTCTGTCCAAATCCTGCAGTTCCTTGCGGTTGTCCAAAACTAAAGGTGGGCTTTGGTTCTTCTACCGTTGCCGCTTGACCAGAATGTTGTAGTGGTTGAATTGAACCAAATAACTGTGCAGCTTTACCATCCATATCAGATTTAGTTTGAGCAAAACTGCTAAATGATGTCGTTGTAGTTGATTTTCCTATTACAGAATTCGTTTCACCAGTCGTTGAAGGCAGTCCCGCCGCTCCAGACTTGGTAGCTTCAGAACCAGATGCTTGTCCGAATAAATTGGTTGGTGCTCCAATGACAGAAGTACCACCAAGGTTAAATCCAGTAGTGGCTGTTGATTTTTGAGAAAGAGGTGCTCCAAATAATAATCCACTGGCAGCAGGAGCAGTAGATGACTGGAATGAAAAGGCAGGTTTTATAGCAGCAGCAGTATCAAGTGGTGAGGGAACAGGTGCAGGCACAGACATTGAGAGATTTGTAGAGAATGCAGACTTTTTAATCGTTCCAGCTTCATTTCCAATAGAGGAGGATTCGTTCTCCTCAAGAGATCTTTTCTGGCTTGAAGGAGTAACAAAAAAGGCTTTGGAAATAGTCGGAGTTTCAGAGTTTGTAGGTTTAAAAGCAGTTTCGTTGGATGATTTGAAATTAAATCCAACCTCCGTGGAAGTAGAAGGCTGGAATAAAGACTTGGCTTGATCTCCCAAGTTGGTGGTGGTGGGAGGAAGAAGAAGTTTGAATGAAATATCCTTTTCCGATTCTCCCTCGATTCTCTTTGCCGCCATGCCCATCATCTCAGAAGCAGGTGGCAGTGGGGCAAAGCTAAACTTATTTACATTAACATTACCATCACTGTTTTGATCATCCGAAACAAAGGGACTTTTTTCTTTACGTTTTTTAGCCTTCTCTTCTGGCTTTAACAAATTTAATTGATCAGTTTCAATCGGAGCAGAAGGAACAATCGAAAATTGAAAAGGAGTTGAAACTGGCGTGGTACTTTGTTCAGCAATCGAAGGGACCCTTAAAGTAAACACCGACTTCTCATCACTTTGATTCGCTGATTTTTCAGTTTCTCTTTCCGACTCTTTTTTCTGAAGAGTTGAAGTTGAAGCCAGAGGTTCTTCTTCAGGAAGAATGGATGTTCTCAACTTTGACATCTTGGAGAAAGTATTTTTATCAATTAAATCTCCATTTGCTACTGGTCGGTAATAGTCAAGAAAGGAATTCTTGGGACGGCTTGACTGCTGACGGATTTTTGTTTCCTTTAAATGTTCTAGCCATTCATCCTTATTAGCAAGGTACGCTTCCCAAGTCTCTGTCACTAAATACTTGATTTTCTTTTCTCGACAGTATCTCAAGTAGTACTCAAAGTCTTCATTGGTCGCAGCCACAGAGGTGACATCTTTCTTTTCTAGCCCAGTTTTCCTCTTTTTAGGGCAATTTCCCTCCTTTTCAGTATCATCAGCAGTATCGGCATCATCATCATCAGCGCCAAGGTCAACGCATTCATAACGTCGTTTGTTCCTAAACTCCACGTACTTTTTCATGGCGTCCAACTCAGTAGAATCCAAAACGACGTAAAATTCAAGTTCTTCTGTCTTCTTTACACTCTCATTTTTTCCCAAAGATTTCACCTTGGATTGTTGGTTTTTCTTCATGTTTTCTTTTACTGAGCGCGATTTTTTTGCTTCAGGTTGGACTTTTTCTTCAACAACCGAGCTTTTCTTTTCATCATCCCCTGTTACTTGTTCTTCATGTTTACGCTTTTGTTTTGATGTGGTGGTTATCTCCTCTTTTTTCGCCTGATCCTTTTCTTTTTGAGGAATTACCTTTTGATCATCATTTTTTGGCGTTGTTCTTAGCAATTCTTCCCTTTTTGCTGCTTGTTTAGCCATCCTTTTTGCTTGCCAAGTTTCGGTAGGGGAGTTTTCCTTTACAAAGCTCGCCCGTTCCGACAAAGGAGTGTAATTGGGTCGCCAAGAAGTTGGTCTGCAGAAGGCCAAACGATTTTGCCTTTCAATGTTGGCAGCAAATGCATCTCCAGTTAATGCAGGCGTAGGGTGTTGCTCAAGTTGCGGTCTTTGATGCAAAAATGAATTAAATTGCGGCGGAGTGGAATATACTCCAGTTCGTAAAGCCGGTGTAGTTTGCTTGTTAGAAATCCCCGTAGTAAAGCCACGCGACAACGGCGTTTGGAGATCCGCGCCATTAATCTGATCGAATCGAATTGGCCGGTTAGATGCTTCAGTTTGGTCTACTTGAATGGGTCGATTCGAGGGGAAATTGTTGACACGACGGGCTTGTAAACGAGCAAAATTCCTGCGATACTTCCAAAGCCGCCAGTAGTCATAGACTTGACAAGCCACAAAGAGGGTAACGAATGGGGTAAATATGACACTCAAGACAAAAAAGATCATTCGAGCTGGGATTGAGAGGGAGAGAGAGAGAGAGAGAGAGGAAAAAAACAAAGAAAAAAATTAAATAATTAAAAATTAAAAGGATTGATTTTGAAAGGAATTAATTTTCACTGACAAAATCAAAAACCAAATACACACAATAAAAATCTAATTAATGGGCACGCGGGGGATATCTACTACTACCATTTCTCACCCATGGGAAATTCGGTATAAAGAGGGCTCGGTGCACTGGCATAGATGTCAGCCATGTGAGCGCGTTCAGGCAATTGATGATAAAATTCATCTTCGTCAGGTACAATGTCCTTTACATCTTCAAATCTAATCGTCACCGCCCCTGCCGTCATTGGCGTCGCGAGGAGGTGATCAGTCTTGTTTATTTGGAAGGGCGTCATGATTTTCGCATCGGGATCATATCCACTCTTGGCAGCCTCAAATCCATCCAGATCCTTGACTTTGATTGGCGGGGTTTTATGTTGCAGTGAATCTGGGCGGTTTTTCTTTCCCAAGTCGATGGATTGCCAAATGTCCGACTTGTAAATGGAACGATGTTTATTCGCAAGTCGATCGGCCAAAGTTCGCGGCGTTCGTAAAGGTTTGTGGGTGATGGGACTATGGACCGACAGTCGACGACGTTGTCTCTGTGTGTGCAAAAGAAGAGCAGTCACCAGAGCTAGAGCACAGACTATTCCCGCCACCACCACCACTACCTGAACCGGAGTAGCGGCAAAACTCGAAGACGAAGCTGAGGTGTCTGAACCAGTTGACATAGATCACCAGAAAATGAGGAGTCTGTGCAGAGGGAATTAATAAACTTAAGATTACAGATATTAGTTGTGTGAGTTGGGTATTTGTGCCTATCTAAATTTAACAGACACACGAAGAATCGATTCAGGTGGAGTGGGATGTGATTTAACGGTAAAAGGTCGAGTTTTTTTTGTTTTTCAGGAGGCTAAAAGAAGAAAATTTGATGGTTTTTGCACTTTAAGAGGGTGGTGACGTTGCTTTATTAAAATCTTCACTTTTATCAACAAATTTCTTCCTTCTATTTGATGCTTGCTCTTTTGCGGCTCAACCACCTCGTGTGCTCTTGTCCCCCTACCAAAGGGTAAAATTACTGTGTGGTATACGGGTCTACAAAAACTTGTTTGCATCGTCATCACCATTGACCACACTTTCCCTTTCTGGGTAAACTGACTGTTGCGCAACAGTATTCCTGGAACACAAGCCCCATCAACATCATAACTTCCTGAGTGTTATTTATCAAAGCCAGGGTTAAAAACATTAAAAGTAAATTCATCCTCTATGACATATATTGTGGACAAGCAGAGTAAATATAGGAAACAAAATCAATCAAAAAGGTAAAAAGAGCGCCCCATGCGGGGGTCGAACCCGCAACCTTGGGATTAAAAGTCCCACGCTCTACCGATTGAGCTAACGAGGCTTATCATACTGCAATAAATGGTATTATATATACCTAAACTTAAATTTGAGTATATTGCCTGGATTAAAGGGAACGAATCAATGACCAATTAAAAGATTAAATGTGAAAGAAAGAATGTTGTTGCTTTTATTTTAGTTATAACAAAATTCCAGCAATTGTAGCAGTCATGAAGGTACACATCTAAAAACAATAAATAAGGGTTAATAAATAAACGAATGGAATACCGTTCCACACAACATGGCACTAAAGGCGAGTTTAGCCAAATCACGTTTTCGGTTTTCGGCCATGGCACCGATGCATCCAACTTGTACACCAATGGAGGCAAAATTGGCAAAACCACAGAGTGAGAAAGTAGCCAATAATTCACCTAATAGTAAGGGAAAAACATTAGTAAAAGTAAGAAAGAAAGAATTACTGCGCAGGGTGAGTTCTTTGGCGGTTTTCAAAGAGGCCAAATGCATGTAAGCAACGAATTCATTAACAAACATCTTCTCAGCCATCAGTGCGGCAACATTCATAACATCTTGTGTAGGAACACCAATGAACCAGGCAAAAGGAACAAAGATGTATTTAACGATGGCAGTGAGGGTAAGGTTGGGGAATCCGACAAAAGAGCCAAAGTATCCCAAAAATCCATTAACCAAAGCAAGGAGGGAAATAACAGCAATCAAGGTTCCAACAATCAAAGCTACAAGTTCGGTACCCTGAGCAGCACCGTTAGCAGCAGCATGCAGAAAATTGCTTTCTCTATCTTCACTCTCAGGAATGGTAACATGTCCTTTGGAGATTGATACTTCTTCCTCAGGATATCTCATTTTAGACACGGCCAGGGAGCAAGGAACAGACATGACACAGGCAGTGATCAAAGACTGAGGGTTAATACCAAAAGAAATGTAGGCAATTAGGACAGAACCGGCAATAGTGGCAAATCCAGAACACATGGTTGAATGAAGCTCAGAATTGGTCATTTGAGCAATAAAAGGTTTGACCAACAAGGCAGACTCACCCTGACCGACAAAAGGAGAAGCAGCAGCTACCACGGATTCAGAACCAGAAGTATCCATTAAACGAACCATTGCCCAGGCAAATTTCTTGATAATCCACTGCATAGCACCCCAGTAATAAACAATAGAGATAAAACTAGCAAAGAAAAGAATGGCAGGGAGGACAGCTACAGCAAAGATGTGTAGCTCTGCGGCCTCTTTTCCAAATACAAAAATGAACCCGTCTTTAGAGTATTCCAAGAAAGTAGTGGCAAGACCGGCAATCCAGCTGAAAAGCTTAAAACCCACAGGTGTTTTAAGGACAAAGATACCAAGAAGGAACTGCAGGAAAATTCCCACAGTGACGATTCTCCAATTGATGGCTTTTCGATTATTGGAAGTAACATATAACACAATCAAGAAAGCGCAGAGGCCACCAACAGACATCAAGCGTTGAAGTCTAGTACTAACATTAGAATCTGGTTGAGCCACAGCAGCCGTGATGATACTAGCAACGACAATAAATACCCCGACAATGTTTTTTACTTTTTCGGGTATATGGCTCATGGGATTAGACACCACAGTGCTCCAGAATAAACCCAGGGGATGAGTAATGATGGAAGTGGAAACATGCTCAAACATGAGCTTTAAAGTGACAAAAGCATAGAGCATGGGCAAGACGATAGGATCTCGGGAAGGACTCTTTATCATGGCAGCAATAAAGTAAGCAGTGATTCCTAGCCAACAGACCAGATGGACCCAGACACGATATTTCTGATAAAATCCAGGCTCTTTCTCAGCTTCTACATTTATAGAAGCAAAGTGTGGGTCTTTGACATCGCTGTTGGGATAAGGGGATTTTTTTTCAGAAATAGATGCATTTTCTGCTCTACTGCGAGTTGTTTGAGGAGAAAGCGGCCGACTGGTGGTAGTTTCCATGGGGATTTAGGCGTAAAACGACGTGAAGCCTTGAAGAATAAATCGTAAAACTGAAGAGAAGGGGAAAGAAAGAAAAGATATGGCAAAAAAAAAGTAAAGTTGCACTTTCTTGAAACCATCACCATGTGTTTTTATTGACACTATTGAACATCCTATTTGCATGTACCCGTAATTCATTCATACTTTGATGCACAGTTAGAGGCACACATTGTTGTACTCTTGTTTTGTAACAAACAAGACAACAGAGGACAGAGTGAGTGCGCGCGTAGTATATTGAATCATTAAATAGATGCAGCAATAAAAAGCAAAAATAAATAAATAAATGAAAAAGAATTAATATCGGTTTTTTTTTTCTTGAACCATCCCAAAACAGCCATCAACAAGGAATTCTTTTCACGAGGATGACAATTGGAACAGTTTCCCGAGTGTACGCCGATGTTAATTCCAAGATGCCACGCGAGTATTGGGATTACGATAACTTGCAGGTTACATGGGGGTACATCTACTCTTTGTTTGCTTTCTGTGACTTATCTTCTGTATGTGGACTTTTCGACAGCGTTCAGGACATGTACGAGATCGTGCGAAAGATTGGGCGAGGAAAATACTCGGAAGTGTTTGAAGGCCTAGCCATCCAAGGCGAGGAGGAAAAACAATGTGTCATCAAGGTGCTGAAGCCGGTGAAAAAAAAGAAAATCAAGAGAGAAATCAAAATCTTGCAAAACCTCAGTGGTGGTCCAAACATTATTCAGTTGTTGGATATTGTTCGAGATCCTCAAGTATATCTTTCGCCTTGGTTTTGCTAGTAGGTGGCTAACAATGTTTGGCAGTCCAAGACACCTGCGTTAATATTTGAATGCGTAAATAATGTGGATTTCAAGCTTCTTTATCCAAAATTCAGCGACTATGATATTCGTTTTTATATTTATGAGCTTTTGAAGGTGTTTTTTAATTACTACTTTTATTGAGAGTGAGGGGAAAAGGCTCTTGACTTTTGTCATTCCAAGGGTATAATGCATAGAGATGTAAAGCCTCATAATGTAATGATAGACCATGAAAGAAGACAAGTAAGTTTTTTTTACCTTAAAGAAGGGAAAGAGCGGGGTTAGTTGAGGCTGATTGATTGGGGTCTGGCCGAGTTTTATCATCCTGGCACTGAATACAATGTTCGAGTTGCTTCTCGTTACTTCAAGGGGCCAGAACTGTTGGTGGATTTCCAAGAATACGATTATTCGTTGGATATGTGGAGTTTAGGCTGCATGTTTGCCAGCATGGTATTTCTCTATGGGTGAAGGACGTTAACAGTTGAGTTAATATAGATATTCAAGAAAGAACCATTTTTCCATGGACATGACAATTATGACCAGTTGGTAAAAATAGCCAAAGTGTTGGGAACAGAGGAGTTGCAGCGTTATTTGGACAAATACGAGCTGGAACTTGATCATCATTACGATGGGATCATGTCTCGCTTTGCTAGAAAACCCTGGAACAAATTCATAACTCCAGAGAATCAAAAGTTTGCTAGCAACGATGCCATTGACTTTTTGGACAAACTTTTGAGGTATGACCATATGGAGCGACTTACGGCCAAGGAAGCAATGGCACATCCGTATTTTGGTAAGTTTTTCAAGTGGATCAAAGTCTTGACCAATGTTTTAGAAGTCGTCGCTAAAGGGGGAGAAGCTGGAGGGATAGGAGCAGCAGAAGCTGGAGAGAAAAATATGGAAAACTCCACATCTTGAGTTGTTGATGATTAGTAAAAAGGGAAGAAGAACACAACAACAAAGGAGTAGAAAGTGAGAGAGATGTACAAAACAACGGTTATAGAAAACAAATTACTACTACTTTTGTTGTTGTTGCTGCTGCTGCCAATCCATTAAAAACCAATCCATTTCAACACTGGTAGGATCATTTAGCCAGACATTTTCATTCTTCACCATTACCAAGTTGGGGTCAATATCGACTATATCCGAGAATATGGCAGTTTGTTGAGAACTATCTTGCGAAGACAACAAATCGGAAGTAAAGGGAGAATCCAGCGCATTCATCCAACTATTGATCCAAGGAGATTCCTGCTCCATTGCTTCTGTTGTCAGGGTTGTCATGGCAGCAGTAGTAGTTGCAGTAGTAGTTGCAGTAGTAGTTGTGGAAAGTAGAACGGGAGGAGGTGGTAATGAAGAAGGAGGTGAGGAGGAAAAATCGGTTAAAAAATCAACCAAATTTAAAGATTCCAAAAGTCCACCAGTTCCAGCTGCTGCTGCGGCTACTGACCATAAATCCTCCAAGCTGGCATTTGGACCATTCAAATCCGGTACTCCTGCCAAGGATGAAGGAGAAGGGTTTAACAATAAAAGTTCTTGGGCCAATGCTCCCCAAAATGCCCGACTACAAGCAATTTCCGAAGCCTCAGTGGGGGGAGGAGAGAAGAGCTGGTCCAAGCCTTGGCCGCCAAGCAACGGAGTCGAACTTGTGGAATGAACATTCAAGGGTGATTCAGGCGTACCAGTAGGAGAAGTACTAGTGGTAGCAGCAGTAGCAGTAGTAGCAGCAGCAGCAGCAGTAGTAGTAGTAAGAGGAGGAGCAGGAGAAGGAAAGGGAGAAAACCTCTTTTTAACCAAAGAACGTTTAATCACCGTTGGAGCAGCAGCAGCAGTGCAGGTAGTTTTCCTAAACAAACCAGATTTTTTCCCCTTTTCTCCACTTCCTACCATGGAAACGTTGTTGTTGTTAATAGAAGCAATGGAGGAGGAGGAGGAGGTAAAGATATCTAAAACATGACGGGATAATTCATTAAAAACCTGTAATAATCTCTTTTTGAATTCATCTTTCAAAATCTTCATATCTTCAGACCAAGCATTTCCCACCATAGCAGCAGCAGATGTGGTAGTAGCAGATGTGGTAACAGATGTGGCAGTAGGAATGGAGGAGGAGGAAGGGAGTAAAGATCTTTGTAACAGGCCCATTCTTTCGGCACATTGACTAAACATCAAGGCAATCCAAGCTTTCTTGGCCTGTTGATAAAACTTTGACAAGGCGGTTAATTTCATCAACGTTCCTTCATCTTGGCCACCATGGAGGGATGAAGAAGGAGGCGGAAAGGAAAAGGCAGCCAAGGCTTGACTGAATTCTTCTTCTTCCAAACAGGAACTTTTAAGCACTGGAAGATACTGAGCGGACAAATCACCAAGTCTACCACCACCACCACCACCACCACCTTGAGAAACACCACCAGAGGCAGAGGCAGGAGCAAGGCAAGAGATATTACAAGCTGGAGTAGAAGAAGTGGTGATGGAAAAAAAGTTTTCAAATTCTCTCAATTCCTCCTCCAAGCATTCTTCCCAACTTGAACCAATAGATCCAATGGAGCCAGTTGGGCCAGTAGAAGAAGAGTTCATTCAAAATAAAGTGCAAAAAAGGGGAGAGAGAGAAGGGTAAAAGGGGGAGAGGGGTGTCAAAATAAAGGACATCAGAAGAAACATCAAATAAAGGAGAAGATTGATCTGGGCCAAATGAAGGATTATGGTGGGTACTTTATCAAAAAACCCCTGAAAAACGAACCAATCATTAAACAAATTAAAAAATATAAAATTAATTCAAAATATAATATCCTATCGTGGCTAATACTGCTATAGCTGCCACTGCTACTGAGGTTACCTAATAATCACCCCCCCAATAAATAAATAATATTAATTAATAAATACTCGGAATATAGAAGAAGTAGTAATTGGTGACAAATTGTGCTTATCCAAACAGGACTTTAACAATTTGTTCTTTTGTTCCAGGGCCAGTACTTTGGCCTTCAATTCATCCTCTCTCACTCGCGCACTTTGGATCTGTGTCGCCAGTTGTCTCTCCATCTCCTCAGACTCTGCTCGACTTGCCAATAAGGCCTGTTCCATTTGATAGAAACTCGCTTCTACCTTCAACCGCTGTTCCATTTCATCGTGAAGCTTTATTTGTAATGCTTCCTTTTCCAAGTGGTGTTGATGATCAAGTTCAGCCCGTTTTCTTTCTAACTCCACCAACACAGCCTTGGTTCGATTCAGCTCTAATTTTAACAATTGTTCCCGTTGTAGGGCTTCGTTGTACAGCGAGGTGGCTCTGGCAGCTTGAGCCCCGCTTTTTCGTTCAGACAATCCCAGTTTGCTTTGAAGAAGGGATAATCGATGCAACCGGGTGCGTAATTCTGTTATTTCTCTTAGGCGATCTTTTCTAACTAGTTGTAGTTCTTCTTCAGTCGCGGTCAATTGACCCTTTACCGATTCCTATCTCCCTCACATCCACGCCCAACCGGTAAGCTATTCAAGAAAGAACAAGTTACCAAGTTATCCTGCATGTTGGCCAATTCTTTAGCTTGAGGAATCCGCGACTTTAAAAAGGAAAGTTGATTCAGCCTCTTTTGTAAGGCCTCCATTTGTCCGCCCATTTCAAGTGCTCGTTTCAATTCACCCTTTTGTTTGGGAGGAGGAGGAGGATGATTAGAATTAACCATACATAGAGCAGAGAAGTATTACTTGAAGCCTAGAAAGGACAAATTCACTAGCAGCAGATCCATCACCCCCCGAAATACCACCACTAGTCGTGTCAGCAGAAGCAGTAGTAGTGGTGGTAGGAACACCAGGAACTTCTTGCCATTCCTCCTCTTCTTCTTCTTCTTCTCCTTCTTCTTCAACTCCAACATTTCCTTCTGCCAACACAGCACTGCCAGAAGCACCAGAATCCTGGGATTTAACATCCAATTCAAACGAATCATTTGGATCACTTTTAGAAGAAGAGGTGTTGGATAGGATGGGCAAGGCAATAGTTCCTCCCGGCACTTGCATCACATTGGTTAGAACCGAGGCTACGGTGGCGGAGAGGGGAGGAGACATTACCCGGGAAATGGGATCGCGGGTGATTCCAGCTCCAGGTCCATTAGTGATGGTCAAGACGCTGGGGGCGGTGGAGATGCGTAGAAGCGCTGGTTCGGATAAAATAGTCGGATTAAGCGAGGATTTAAGGTTGAGGCTGTTGTTAAGGCTGTTGTTGAGGAGATTGGGGGAATTTGAGCTGGGACGTTTAATGATGACTTGGGCAGCAACTCTTTTATAAACAACTACCATAGAAACCACAGTCAGGCAGGCAAAGGGAGGGAGGGAGGGAGTACCAACATCATCTTCATTGGCAAAATCAATGCCAAATTCCACGGTATCTTTATCATGTAGCTCACGAGGAGGACTTGGTTCATTATCCTTGCTGAGTCGAAGGCCATTTACATAGGTTCCATTGCTACTTCCCACATCCTTGATGTAAACCTTTCCGTCCTCAGCCTCGAGCCAGAGTTCGGCATGCTGTCTGGACAAGACCTTGTTGTTGAAATACCCATTGTCCATCTCGGGAGCAGTGTCCTGAGAGGTTTGTCGGCCAATGGGAATGACAGAATCACCGAGGAAAAGATGTTTTTGTCGGAATGTATCATTCAACGATACCAAAACTACCACTACAGAGTCAGTCATAGGGAAGGGTGGTCAGGTGAGTCAAGGAAAAAAGGAAGGGATGTACTCTACGGTCATTAGGAAACACCAACAGAGACAGGTTAACCTTCGTAAAGAAACCGGTTAGTAATCCTGTTTACTAGCATTATATGAACCAGAAAAGATGTACTAAAAAAGGAGGCATATCAAAGCTTGGCGGAGGCGGGTGGAAATACCAGTGACAAGCTCATGGAACAGTAAGCCCAAGCAAGAAGGAGAGAGAGCGCCTAAGGGGGGGGAGGGAGAGTAGCGCAGATCTTTACTAATCAAATAGCCCTGGAACAAGAAGTAGGACTCTTTCTACAACAAACGGAAAAACACAAGATGTTGACCAAGAAATGGCTGCAAATGTCTGAACAATTGGACGGAGCAATGAAGGTAACTGTTAACATAAGCAGTAGTTAGAAAGAAGTAGCAATTGGGAGATGTTTCTCATTGGATGCAACTTTTAGAACACGATGCACGGGAGATTGGAGCAACGCTGGAACTGGCGAAACAAACAACGCGCAGTAGAAAGAATAAGAAATAAATGCGGCCTGTACATGTTATTACACAATCGACTTGGCTTATAAGCCCCCTATCGCCTAGTATTTGAGTCATGTGGTGGCATATATGCGCCTCCTATTGGTGGATAACGATGATGATCCAGGCTGTATGCATCACCGGTGGTGGGAGTGAGATGAGGAAGTCCGGATCGGGATAAATTGTTTCGCAACAAAGCTCCAAAGTTCGAATCAGTAGGAAGAGGCCTGGGCCCTGATGACGGAAGTGGCATCATTCCAAAATAGGAAGTGCGAGGACCGCCCCAATCATTGACACCCACGTAATCCATTTGAGATGAATACATCCTTGCACCGTTGTCTTGGGGTGGAGGTGGCGGCGGCTTTAAATAATGAGGAGGTCGCCTATTGTTGGTATTTCCATTTAGGTATTCCATCGAAGTACCCATTGACGTAGCAGCAAGGCCATGATAGGACGACGAGGGAGGAGCATGGGACTTGCTGCATTCACCATGAGCCAATAGGAGATTGCGGAGATTAATCACTTCTTCCTGTAAAGAGTTGGCCTGGAGCTTTAAGCGCATATTTTCCTCATTCAGCGCAACCACCTGATTCTGCATCATTTCCAATTGTTGCTTCTTCCTTAAGCGACACTTCAACGCAGCTACAATCACATGATATTAGTCGGTATATAATAGGGGATTATTACTACCTTGACGATTACGCTCCAAGAAACTTCTTCTTCTCTCCATTTCTTGGGGATCAGCACTGTCCCCACCAGCAATGTCACTGTTAGTACGTCTTTTCTTATCACTTGGTGTCTGGGTCATGAGGGGAGACACACTTTCTGAGGCCACACTATCACCCCTTTCCCTAACAACAGCAGACATGGAAGAAGGAGCATGCTCTTGAGGAGTGGGGGTTTTTAGCTTGGACTTGGAAGTACGCTTTTTTGATGGTGGTAAAGTCTCTTGGTCTAGTAAATCAATGGAATCTGGTTCGTTACGTTGAAGGTGTTGTTGTGTAGCGGGGTGAGAAGAGTGGTGGTGTTGGTAATGCTGATAAACTGGCCCATTCAACATACTTGGACTTAGCGTACCATATCTTAGGCTACTCCATTCAGAGGCAATTACAGCTGCTTCGTTTGGAACTATCACCGGCTCAGATTAACAATAAAAGAGAGAAAGTGTACGTTTCAGCGGTGGGTTATCGACCATCGTAGGAATAGCAGTGGAAGAAACAGCCAACTTGTCAATGGAAGGCAGAACTACAGCAGCAGCAGTAGAATTATGATTGAGAGAGGAGGCAACTTCGGTCATAAACTTGACTTGATCAGTTTGGTGGTGGTGGTGGTGGTGGTGGTCGGAAGGAAGTCGTTTAGTTGCAGCCAAAGCAAAAGATTCTTCAAAAGGATTTGGTTCTTCAGCACGTGGATCAGCATCGGGAGAAGTGGTGGTGGTAGTGGTAGCAGCAAAAGATGTAGTCATTGTTTCTAGGGTTGAATTAGTAGTGGTTAGTGGTGAAAACAGTACTTGAAGGAAGCGAACTACGGTCAAAGTACGAAGGAGAGATGGTGGTGGGATATTCGACCAGGACAGACATGCGCTGCTAAGGGAGAAGAGCAACGCACGAGAACAGAGAGAGGGGAAAAGAGAGAGGATTTTTTCCTAAAGCAATAAACGTTTGACAACATATGACATAACGGAACCCAGAGCTTTGGTTCATGATTGGCTATTCAGGTGCTATGACGTTGACTCTATTACTTTGTGGCTCTATTGACTGCTCTCCTTTCTTCCGTTATGCTTAATAGCCCCCTCCCCTTAAATGGAACTCTTATATTCGTCATGCCCTCTTAATACATGTGCATTATTCTCCAATTATTAAGCATGTCATGAGGTGCAACTCCTCTCCTTGGCTTTGTCCATTTCTTCCCTCACCTGGCCCTAACCTTCTCCAAATCTTCTCCTAATCATTTTTAAATTGTTGATTTTATCATAATGTTTGTCTATATTTTATCATGGGGTTGTTGGGCGTGTATTGCAAAAAAAATTTGTTGTTTATTATAATCAAAGAAATGTGGATTGCTTTGGGCTTTGAAGGATCAGCAAACAAGCTAGGGATTGGCATAGTAGCTCATTCTCCCTCCTCTCCTGCAAAGATCTTGGCCAATGTAAGACATACGTATGTAACGCCTCCTGGTCAGGGCTTTCTTCCCAAAGACACCGCGCAACATCATCGCGAACACATTCTCCCACTTTTACAAAAGGCGCTGGAAGTGGCACAAATCACCAAGGCTGACATTGACGTTATTTGCTACACCAAAGGTATTCCTATCCATTAACCCGATGATGATGATGATGATGATGATAATGTTGGCATAATGTGGAAAGGTCCTGGAATGGGCCCACCCCTTCAAAGTGTGGCTCTAGTCGCCCGTACTCTGGCTCAGTTATGGGATAAACCACTAGTTGGAGTTAATCACTGCATCGGCCGTACTTTTCCCCCACTTATTGACCACCTCATTTACCATCATAGAAAAGACATTGAGATGGCTCGGGAAATTACTGGTGCGCAGGATCCCGTAGTGTTGTACGTTTCGGGGGGAAATACCCAGGTCATTGCTTACTCTGACCACAAATATCGCATCTTTGGAGAAACTCTAGATATTGCTGTGGGAAATTGTTTGGATAGATTTGCCCGTATCTTGGGCTTACCAAATGATCCTGCTCCTGGTTATAACATTGAGCAATATGCCAAAAGGTTTTTTCTATCAAGTGGTTGGAGATTACTAGTCTGGATGGTGGGAGTAGAGGTCGTCAATTGATAGAACTTCCCTATGTGGTGAAAGGAATGGATGTTTCTTTTAGCGGCATTCTTTCCTTTTTGGAGGCTTTAACCACTTCAGAAGAAAACAGTCACAGTGCAGAAGATCTCTGCTTTTCTTTACAAGAAACCGTTTTTGCCATGTTGGTGGAAGTTACTGAACGAGCCATGGCGCATGTTGGTACCAATGAAGTTTTGATTTGTGGCGGAGTGGGCTGTATTTGTCCCCCCCTTTTTCCCTTGCAGTTAACGGTGATGACAGGTAATGAACGATTACAGCAAATGATGGGACAAATGGCAGAAGAAAGAGGTGGAAATCTCTTTGCTACGGATGAGCGGTAATCTCTAACGGTGCACTTTCTAATAATTACGAACTCCTGTAGCTTTTGCATTGACAATGGCATAATGATTGCTCATGCTGGTTTGCTGGCCTTTAGAACGGGCTTTGTCACCCCTTTGCAGGAATCCACGTGTACTCAGAGGTAACTTCCAATTAACGCACTAACATTGGGCAGATTTCGTACTGATCAGGTCTACGTAGCTTGGAGAGATCAATAAAATCCCTGTATTACTCTGCTCTATTACTGCTTGCTATTACTATGTACTGTTTGCTGTGGTCATCACCCCGTCTCGCTCACATATCAATACTTCCTCTGTATCAGCTCTCAAGCTATTTGCCTGGGAGGAATCAAGGCTTATTCCAAATCCGTTCAATAAGGGGATTTTAACATATACGCTGTCTGCCAATCCATGATTTTTGAGAAACTCTTCCGAATTCACTTCTGGCTTGAGTGAAACCACATAGTTGTCTGCGTAATCGGAGGGCGCTGTTGTGGTCAAGGCCGTTAAAAATAGTATCAGTAATATGTTGTAAAACATTGTCAAGGATGTGGTGTGGTGGTGTTTATATATAAAGTAATGGCTTGAGTTGGGTTATTCGGCGGAGGGAAGAGAGAGTGAAGCGTGATGAGGCCGTATATTGTAATGTTCAGATTATCATCAACGCTATTACTGAAAAGTCCTAAACTCTTTTCTCCATTCTCAAGGACTTTATCCACGTTGGCAAAGCCACTGGATATTCCAGGCATTCATGAGGAAGCGACCACCACCAATCTCGACGAAGATCTCGGCAACATTTTGCAACAAATGACCAATGAACTCCCTACCAGCAGTGGCAGTTCATTAACCTACATGGGCTACGAAGATATGACCAACGAACAATCCCTGCAAAAGCTGCATGTTCATGCCGGCCCCGGTAACACTATCCTCACCCTGACCGATCATGTCGGTAGAGTCCTGGTTAATACTTCCGGCGGACTAGCGGGTTTTAAAAAGGCCCAGCGTGGTCAACCTGAAGCTGCCTATCAAGCCACCCAGCTGCTCCTGAAAAAGTGTCAAGAAAAAAACCTAGTTATCAACAATCTCGAGATCCTTCTAAATGGCTTTGGCAGTGGCAGAGAAGTCGTCTTTCGTGCCGTCAAGGCTTTGACTGATTGGAAAATCTCCAGAATCACCGATGCTACCCCTATCGCCTTTAACGGTTGTCGTCCCAAAAAGGCTCGAAGGCTTTAAGCGGCTTGAAAAAATAAACTTTTCTCAACTTCCTATAGGTTTATATATCTTTTAATCTTTTGAGAATTAACAATCCGCAATGGTCTAGTGGCTAGGATTTCTCGCTCTCACCGAGACGGCCGGGGTTCAATTCCCCGTTGCGGAATTTTTTTACTCCTCCTTATTCCCACTCTCCCTATACATATCTTTTCCAAAGAACTCTCCCTTCCTTTCATCATATTTTTCAAACTTTTTATTTTATTATGACAAGCCTCAGAAATACCACTGATGTAATGGTATTATTTATATATATTCAATCCATAAAAGTTGTTTCAGTTGTCAAGGCTTTGAGCCTGATGATAGCCTTTTTGCTTATTTACCATATAAATCATGCCTATTAAAAATAGTGTGACGATCTCTCAGAAATTGGATCATCTAATCACTGTCCAAGTTGACAGTTGTCGTTGTTTCTTTGGAATACTTGAGAGAATAACGACACCTGTCTGATAACTTTTTAGCAGCCGTCAAGTAAGGGAAAGAGTTTTGGTTTGTGTGTGTAAAGATATAAAGCGTTTAGTGTAAAGGTGAGAATTATTGGAAAGGTTTTAATGCTTTTTTTATTTTCTTAAAATGCAATCACCATTATATGATGGCTTATTTTTTCATATTGTCACAGTAAAATTGGGATATCAATAAAAATGAGATTTATTAGCAGCCACTGCTAACG
>QZWR01000209.1:0-27318 GCA_004114325.1 Zoophagus insidians | reverse complement strand
CCCCACCACCACCAGTAAATTCCACCACAAACACTGCAAAGAAGAAATGGCAAAAAATAAGAGTTTTGCATAATCAGGCCAGGGTTAGGCTGGGGTTATTCAATCAAGCCGCGGTTTTAACCTCAGAATCCATACATTGCGTCAATGGCATCATTTATCCCGTCGATGCTTTACTCTTGCCTCCCCTGGATGCGTTACAAACGGTGGAACGTTTAACCGGGCTGACCCAAATGTGGAGTCAATTTCTAATGGCGGCTTATAAGACTGACCTGGCGCATGATTTGGGTAAAAAGTCGCTTACGTTATTTCTGCCCATTAATGCCGCCTTTGAGATCCTTCCACCTCATCGTCAGCAGGAATTGTTTAATGAATATCCGCCCCGAAAGTTGAAAAACTTGTTGCAGTTTCATATGGCCAAGCACCCCTTGTATCTCAATCAGTTGGCACCGGGTGGAGAGCGCGCCTTGGCTACTTGGCATAAAAAGAGTCGTAACAAATTGTTGGTTAGAAGAAGCAGCGATGGAAAGAAATGGTGGGTTAATGATGTAAGGGTCCTTTTTCCCGATATTCCTGTCCAAAATGGCGTAATTCACATTGTTTCACGCGTTCTTAGTCAGTACTTTTTCCATGATCCTGCTTTGGTCGATTCTGTTGATGCTTCTTCTATTGGCATGGGAGAGAGTAGTACTAATTAAAGTTGAAGAAGAATTAATAGAAAGCATTTAATAAAGTATATTCATACGAGTAAAAACAAAAAAAAGATATAATGTATATATGTGAGTGAGTATTCTTCAGGGTATTCATTGAGTAGGAGCTGGTAGTTCAGGCGATGAGGAAGGAGATTCCTCGGTTTCTTCCTTCTCCCCTGCTTTCTCCTGAGATTTCTCCCCTTGAGCTTTGATCCGCTGCTTGGGCCCTCGATACACCGTCAACATCACTGCGGCCGAGAGCAACATCATAAAGCGGAACCAGCGATACATTCCTTTGATAAATCCGCGTAAAAGTCCAAAGAAGCTGTGATTGTCCTCTTCTCTGCTCAACATCAGATCCTCAGCACCACCACCACCACTACCACCCAGAGCATCCACAGAAGTAGAAGGAACTGCAGAAGCGCCACCAAAGACACTCTCACCGACAACACCAACAAATTCATCGATAAAGTTTACATGACCACCTCTCAAATATCCTCCACCACCACTGGAAGAACCACCACCTGTAGGAATAGACTGTACCAGCATCTCCATGCCATTGGGACTTCCACTAAGTTGATTCGCCTTGAACAGAACCATCTCGAGCTCAGCCATTAAATTCTTTCCTTTTTCGTATTCCTGCTGAGTTCGGATTTCGTGCTTGCGTAGATCCGGACTCAGACTGGGGCTACGCGCACCTCCAAAGCCCAAGAAAGGAGTGGATGCTGGAGTAAGATTTTCCCTGATAAACTTGCGTTGTTCTTCAAAGTCAATTTCCAGCTGCTCGGCTCGTGCCACCACCCTTAGAAATTCCTGTTCAATTAGTCCAAGAGAACGAACTCGTGATTCCAGATCCGTGCACTTCATCTTGAACGTTCTTAGTTCCTTTTGCGCTTGCTCTAAGCGCTCATTAGTAATGCGTTTGCTGGTCAGAGCTGAGGCATTAGCAGCTTCCAAATCGGCGATCTTTCTCTTCAACTCTGCCACATCCACCACCTCTTCTCCTTGTCCCCCTTCAATTACCCGTTGCTGGCGGAGTGGAGAGCGAGAATTGGCTCTTCGTGCAATCATCAAAGTACGACTATCCGGAGTACCAGGAGTATTGGACCTACGATCCGCCATTTCTTGTTCCAGCTCCGTGACTCGCTCTGTGGCACGTTCCAACTCTTGTCTGGTAGAATTGAGATCTGTTTCCAATTTTCGAATCTTCCTCGCAGCAGACTTATTACTACAATCCATTTCCAGCTTGATCGTATCAATCTGGGTTAAAAGCTCGACATTTTCCTTTTCAAGCTCTTCAATACGTTCAGCTTCATAGCGACCAGAAACACTGGTGGCACCTGTAGTATTGAGACGATGCGAAGCTTTCTTGGACTTGGAAGAAGAGGCATTTTCTTCGGGATCCGAGTACAGATCAGAAGAAACACGAATGATCGAGTCGAGATCGGCGGCGCTGGGCTGTGTCATGGGCGTAGAAGTAGGAGTAGGAGAAAGAGCGGCATTAAGAGCACGTCTGCTTTGTCGATGCAGACCTTCTCTACGTTGTCGCTTTAACAAGGAGTCATATTTGCGCTTCAAGGCTTCATTCTCATTCACCAGATTACTTCCAAGTTCCGCGGCGAGATTGAGTGCTAGATCGGGGTAAGGTTAGCTTGAGGAAGAGGATACCTTTTTCCTTTTCCCTAATGAAGGTGTAGGCCTGTTGTAACATGCGCCTTAATTCGGCATCAGTCTTGTTCATCCAAGAGGAGGGCACTGGAGAGCCTGGACAAGAGGGAGAGTCATCAGGACCAAGCAAAGGACTAAACAGATAGCTCATCTATACATGGCGGGATTATTACCAGACAAAGGAGAATTACTTACTGATGGTATTTGGGAGTAAGTTGATGTGAGAAGGTGATGATGATTGTGTTGAATTAACACGTGTGTGCCTATTGCAGGAGAAAAAGAATAAACTCGCAACATGTGCACCAATCAACGGGTGTTTTTAAAACCATGCCAGCCCCTGGTCACAAATTACAGAGAAGCCGAGGGAGAGAGGCGGAGCGCCGTGACTACAATATAAGGTTTATAAATCGTTCTTTAAACCCCTCCTTCTTTTCACTAACAGTATTAGGTTTATTCATCAGGATTATTAAATCGAATGACTCGGTGGAACGATGACAACACACTTCACCTGATCGACACCATCAAAGAAGCCATTAATTCTGGCAAATGTTCCAGCCATGGCCATTTCAAAAGTGGTTCCAAGAGTTGGAATGAAATTGCCACCAAGCTGGGCCAGGGTTATACGGGGATTTCTTGCAAAAACCGCTGGTCCATCCTCAAACGGCAGTTTTGGATCTACGACAAGATATACAAATGTGCCAAAAGTTCTCCCAATCATGAGATTTCGGAATCCGCCTGGACTGCACTGATCGAAGCAGATGAAAGGGCAAAAAACTATCGAAAAACCAACTTCAAGTTTTACCATTACATGAAGGATGTAATGGAGGGCGCCTTGAATCCTTCTGGTCAAATCTTTTCTGTCACTGAAGAAGAATTTATCTTTTCTCAACAACCCGTCTTTTCCGTGCCTCCTGGATTAACCGCTACCTGTTTACAGGCTGATTCTCTTGATGTTGAACTTGACCATGCATCCACCAAAACTACGACATTTGGGGATTCGATAAGAATAAGGGTGGATGATCGACCTCAAGCGCAAATAATTAGCAAGGATTTTATTGCTCCTGTCGAGGAAACCATCACTTGGTTGGAACAACAGGCCACACATATGAGCGATCAAGACTTGGCGAAAGCTGTAAATCTTGTAAATTTGGACTTTGCCATTAAATTCAATGCCATTAGCAGCGATTTGGTAAAACAACGGATATTTATGGGAAATGGAATTACTTTTGCTCCTCACTTTCCCCCACACTTTTCTACACAGCAACAGCACCAGGAAGAAGAAGGAGCAGTACTAGGAGAAGAAGGAGTAGTACTAGGAGAAGAAGTAGGAGAGTGTGTACAATAAATGACTGTATTACAATCCTTTTCTAATTTTAAGACAGTCTTTCCAACCTGCCAACACTTTGACAATTTTAAAGACGTCCAAAAAGCTATCGACGAATTTATCAGAAAATAAATGAATAGGAAAAGAAACGCCGCTCTTCACCATAAAAGCGTTCATTCCGATACATTCTTCCATGGAATCCACGCAGATGGCTCCACACTTGAATGGGTATTTCTTGGGACACTGTTTCGCCCAGCATAATGGGCCGATTCCTTCCGTTTCTGCTACCAGACATTGTTTGTAGCACAGTCCCAATTGGTTCTCATCTCGTTCTTCGGGACAGTGTCGCGGAAGGCTTCCGATACCTCGTCCGATCGGGGTGTTGGTGGTCCAGCAAACTGGTCCCACTCCCTTGAACCCCGGCTCGCATTTCGGATAGCACAAACCCGCGTCATAATCGAATCCTTCCCCGCAATCATGACTAGGAAAAGAAACATGTCGATTGCTAGCAAACCAGCCCCGCCAGCAAAGAAATCCAATGCCCACTCCATTGCACTTGTCATAGCACAATCCCAGCTCATTTACGCGATTGGGACCACAATTGGAAGGGATCTTTCCTACGCCCCTTCCATACGCAATCCTCGAAGGCCAGCATACCGGTCCTACGCCAGAATAACCATCTGGACATTTGGGATAACAAAGTAGGGCATTTTGTTCCAATTCAGCTCCACAAGTAGGAAGTCCGCCGAATCTTCGGTCAAAAGCTTCAAGCCAGCACCCATCATGGCTGGAATCCATGGCTTCTTTGATCTTGCTCACTAACTTGATGGTGTCATTGCCAATAGCTATGGTTTGATTGGCCAATTTGATAATATCTATTCCTTGTACGTTTATAACGGCTTGGAATAATAAAACGAGAGTGGTAGTGTATAATCTCATTTCTCTTCCTTTGTTATTGTTTTGTTTCTTAGTTAAAAGTCGTTAAAAAATTCGTAAGTCGTAATTCGTAGGAAGTAGGAAGTAGGAAGTGTGGAGAGTGGGGAGAAAGTGAGAGAGTTTCAAGAAATAAATAGGGGAGGAAATCTTTATATATCCTTTTTCCATCCTTTACTCCACAATTTGTTAAAGTCACGTGAAACGTTACAAAAATGTAAATGGTAAGTGGTGATTGTCTCCTTCCTTTACTAATTCCTTGATTCATTAATTTTGTATTTGGAAATTAGTCGGTGATCGCTTGTTCTAAATGCGTGATTAAACCACATAGTTTGTTGTTCTATCAAAAGGATAACGATTATCGTTAAACATTTGGATTGTAAGACCCATACATATTCGGATTCCATGGGTTATGATGCTGATTTGGCTGTTGGTAATTCGCCTGTTGATAATTGAGTTGTTGTTGATAAATGCGTTGTCGATGATAAAAGTTTTGATGCTGATTAGTGGGTCGTTCTCGTTGTTGGTAATTGTGTTGCTGGTAATTGAGCGTTTGGGGATTTGGATTAATTCCTGACGGATACATCTGCGCACTCCTCACAACGTCTGGAGGTATTAAGCTTGAATCTACATTTTTCTTTCTAGCTTCTTCCAATGCTCGCAGTTCTGTTTCAGTAACTATTTGTTGGAGATTTGCTCTAGAATTCACGGAGCAGCCAACCCCATAACTATGAGCTCCTCCGCAAGCATAACAGGACACGGTTCCACAAACACACCTTATTGCATCACAACCAACCTCTTTGAAGTAGGAAACTTTACAACCTGGACATTTCCGCAAGAAAGCATCGGTTTTGGCTTCTTCCACTTTCCTCAACAAATTATGATACTCAATCAAGTCAGGACAGTACGTGTCGGGATGATACTCGTTTTTACACCTGGAACATAGTTTACTTCCACAACCAATATTCTCGCATTGAATAAATTTCAAGCTTTTCAACACTTCAGGGGTTATAATCATCGCATAATAGCAATTGGGACAAGTAGTAAGGTTCTCTATGCCACAATTTTTGATGGATTCTTCAATACATATCTTTTGGAAATACGTGTGGAGCTCTTTGGGCAGGAATTTGCGTATTTCTGATTTACTGAAATGCTTTGAACATCCCTCTGTACTGAAACATTTCAGCTTCGTCCGACGGTATTCGATTTCTACCTTTGCTGCTTGATACGCACAGTTGTAGCAGAATAAATGGCCGTTTTCACAGGATATCGCATCTGCTACTTTCAAGTCATCAAAACAACATCCACAACTGGTCTCCTCCTCAAATTTTTCTTCTTCTTCTTCTTCTTCTTCTTCTACTGCTACTCTAAAATCATCTGAATATTCGCCCTCAGACCCTTCCTCAGAATCACCCTCGGATTCACGGTATTCTTCCTCTACTTGTCCTTTAACCACTACAGTCTGTTGTACATCCATGATAACACAATGCCCTCCCTGCTGAATAAACTTTTGTTCTTCCAACAATCTTTGCTCAAGTTCTTTTTCCATTCTTTTCCAATACTCCAAATCTTGTGGGCAGTCCTCGTCATCAGACTGGAAATTATCACCAATTGTATTTGGTTTCAACTTACAACACTCATCCAAATCGGTTAATTTAACTGTATCTGCAATATTATCGCGCGATTCTGCATCATCTACAAGTGCATTTTGGGATGGTTCTTTTTTGTCGGGGTTTTCAAATAACCAAAGATAATCACGATCCCTTTCTTTTCCTTTCCAGGGTTTTTTTACTTGCTCAACTGGGTAATTCGATTCTTCCTCATCCAATTGGATTAACAGAGTTGAAACTTTTTTCTGTTGTTTCAAGGTATGAGCAGTGAGGAGTTGGTTTTCCAATTCGGCCTTTTTGGCTTCCCAGAATTTTAAAGCCTTGATTGCTTCAACGAGTTCGGACTCTGGTGAATCTTGTTCATCTTTACGAGTGTTGTTTAACTTTGATAGTAACATGATGCAGTAAATTTAACATGGAAAGTTTAGTAGATTTTCCCTTTACAAACCGTGATCCCACTCAACAGAATCCCCCGCATTATATAAAATCGCATAAATCATTCAATTTTATTAATTACAATAATTACAGTAATTGTAATTATTTGAGAAAGTAGGTTAAATATGAATGCACTACTACTACCACTACTCATTTCCAGCACAAAAAGGCGAGGGAATTGAAGAAAGTCTGGATTGCAGAATTCCACACGTGCAAAACCGTCTCTTCCAACAACTACTTTGAAAAAAGAACAACATGGCCATCAAACCAATCACTGGACTGCTTCGTCGACAAGTATCACGCGACATAGCTGTGGGATTAACATTGGGCTTTGGAACTGCCTTTTTTTGGTGGTATACTTTCCGCATGCCCACTGCGGATAAACGCAAACAGTTTTTCCTAACCTTGGAAGAAGAGAAACGCAAAAATGCCGCAACTGAATAAATCAAGGAGTATGTTAGTAGTGTTGAAGCTTTATTTTCAACTTTCCATATCTTCATCTGCGCCTCGAACATAAAGAATATTATTGCATCTACCATCACAGTTGAAGATCAACAATCAGTAGAAAATATACCTAATGAGAACTTCTCCCAATGTTCCTTGAGAAACCCCATCGATAAATTCTTCGGTATTGGCCAGCTGTAGGTTCATGTAAGAGTCCACTGACACCAGGTATCCCTTGTACTCCATTCCCCATTTCAATTTGGCCATAATGGGTTTACCCGTCAAGCTTTGCAAAAACGGCTTTGGATTTACGGGGGCAAACTATTTGACATTATTAGTATTTGTTATTAAGCAAAATAGTCAAACACTCATGGCTAACTGCTGCTGCTGCTGTTTACTTGAGTGCGCGCAGTTGTAAGGAAAAGTAAAATTGTGCTGCTCTTTTCACCTCTCCTTGACTTTCCATTAGTCTTTTTGTCTGTCTGTCTGGATTAATATGATTGCTACTATATCTTCCGCACAATCTGACAGGTAATGTTTTCCCTAACCCTGGAAGGCTTAATGTATCACCAGAGACAAGGAAGATTCAAACGAGCCAGTCCGTCTTGTCTCTCCTCCCTCAAATGCAAGGCGATCGTCCCCTCCTCGAGATGAATTACCTCTCCCTCGCTTAAAAGATGTCGATATTGAACGTCTTCGAGAGCGAGAACGGCAGTTACTGCACACCTACGCTCAGGATACTCGAAAGCCACCACCAGAGGAGAAAACACTGACAGAACAGCGCGAAGAATTGGCTCGAACCACAAAGACAGGAGGTGCATATATTCCTCCTCACAAAAGAGCCGAGTTGGAAAGAAGAGACGTACCACCAACAGATCCAAGATCCATTCCTTATCAACGAAAGCAATGGGAGATCTTGAGAAAAGGCATCCATGGCATAGTCAACAAGGTGAATACTGCCAATTTCACCGAAATTGTTCCCAAACTCTTTCGCCTCAACCTTATTCGAGGACGTGGTCTCTTTGCTCGTTCCATAATGCGAGCTCAAGCTGCTAGTTTACCTTTTACTCCAGTCTATGCTGCCCTAGTGGCTATGTTGAATACTCGCTTCCATAAAGTTGGTGAGTTGCTCTGTATCAGGCTATTAAATCAGTTCCGCAGAGCTTATGCTCGTATGAATAAGGTAATTTCTTAACCTGGAAACTTGATGAATTGAGCGAGAATAGAACATTTTGGTACCAACAGCTTGCTTTATAGCGCATTTGGTGAACCAGCAAGTCTTGCACGAATTATCTGCACTTCAGATCTTGGCAATGCTGTTGGTAAGACCTACCGACGATAGCGTTGAAGTAGCAGTTGGATTTATTAGACAATGTGGTCAGTTCTTGGAAGAAATAACGCCAAAAGGAATGAACGCGATTTTTGAGCAATTTCGCACTATTTTGCATGAAGCAACTATCGATAAGCGAGTGCAATACATGGTGGAGGTGTTGTTCCAAGTGCGAAAAGACAAGTTTGGCGAACATCCTGCCGTGCCAGCAGGACTCGACATTGAAGATAGATACACACATTACTTGGACTTAGAAGAAGCCGAGTTTGAAACGCAAGAAATGTTGAATGTTTTTCAACATGATCCGAATTACGAAGAAAATGAAAACAAATATGAGGTTATTAGAAAGGAAATTTTAGGTGATGCAGATGAAGATGACCATGACGAAGAGGATGATAATGAAGAAGAGGAAGGTGAAGATGATGGAGAAGATGATGAACAAAAGCTAATTGAAACGAAAACGGACACTGTTGTTATTCAGGACCGAACTGCCACTGATTTACTCAACCTCCGACGAACAATCTACCTGACGATTATGAGCAGTGCAAACTTTGAAGAATGCGGGCATAAATTGATGAAAATAAAGCTACGTCCAGGAGATGAGGTAACTTTTTTCTTATTGGACTAACCCACGACTTTGACTATAATAGATTGAAATGGCCAACATGATTGTGGAATGTTGTGCTCAGGAAAGGACGTTCAACAAGTTTTACGGTTTATTGGGTGACCGCTTTTGCAAGATCGATCAGGTTTGGGCGGATTGTTTCCAAGATTGCTTTAAGCGGTCCTATGAAACAATCCATCGATTTGAGACAAACAGACTTCGAAACGTGGCTAAATTCTTTGCAAACATTATTGGCGCTGATGCACTTCCTTGGAGTGTTATGAGTATCATTCGACTTACTGAGGAGGAAACCACCAGCAGTTCTAGAATTTTCATCAAAATCCTCTTTCAAGAACTCAGTGAGATGTTGGGCCTCAAAGATTTAAATCAAAGGTTAAAGAATCCAGAATCAGAAGAATGGTTTTCTGGGTTATTTCCAATGGATAATCCCAAGCATATTCGTTTTTCCATTAATTTCTTTACCAGTATTGGTTTGGGCGGATTGACGTATGTTGTTGGCTTCCATGAATTTAACTAAACAATTTAGGGATGAGATGAGAGAATTTTTAAAAAATGCGCCTGCAATGGCTCAACCAACTGAAGGCAGTAGCAGCAGCAGTGAAGAGACTGGAAGTTCATCTGAGGAATCTGAAGGATCGTCAGCTGAATCATCCATTGTCGAACCACCACCACCACCGCCAGCACATGAATCGATGAGATCCAAGTATCGTAGAAGAGAAAGTATTTCGCCTATTCTTGCTTTAGAATCAAGAAGACCACCAAGGCGACATTCTCCTTTACCAGTGGATCATAGGCAGCGGTCTCCCCTGGAACATAGGCAGCGATCTCCATTGAATCAAAGAAGACGATCTCCTTCAGACGTCAGGAGACATTCACCATCAGATGTGAGATCCCGTTCAGACTTGAGAAGACGCTCACCGTCAGATGCCAGAAGAAGATCTCCTTTAGATGTCAGGCGACCTCCTTCAGTTACAAGAAGAAGATCACCTCATGACGCAAGACGAGCTCCAGTAGAAGCAAGAAGACGCTCGCCTGTGGAGGAAAGAAGACATTCACCGGTTGAAAAGAGAAGACGATCAGTGGAAAGAAGGCATTCTCCTTTGGAAGCAAGAATTTCAAATTCACCGCCCTCAAGTTACAGACGCCGGCCACGGAACCCTTCAACAGAGCCACCACCCGCCCCAACAGGTTCAATAGGGCGAAGAGATTATCGTAGGACATCACCGTCAAAAAGAGCGAGAAGAGTTTCACCATCGCGTTCACGTTCCAGGTCGCGTTCAAGAGACGAATCTCCACCGCGAAGATTGAGAAAAGTGTCTGTTTCACCATCGCCATCACCCAGCAGAAGAAATCGATGAGATTGTACGTAAAAAAGAGGGAGATAAATAAATAGTATTTTTTGATCCACACAACATACAATTCGAAAAACACACTTTGAGGGGAGAAAAAGAGAGAGAAGGATTTTTATAAGGGGTTAAATGGCAAAGGCTGATTCCATGGATTTGTCCAAAACCTTTTTCAAGTCAGAAGCACCATTTACGGACTGATCACCATTACGAGGCTGTTTATACTCCAAACAGGCGGTTTGAAATTTAAGCATCCAACGGGGAATAGCTTTGGACACGGCCCAATTAACAATTGAAGTAGGGATAGAACCCCTAGGATCCTCAAAGTAGCGAAGATGCAACCAGGCTCCATCTGGATGAGACTGAAGAACTAGGGACTGTTGATATGACTTTACCCTAATACATGGCGGCTGTTCGGGATAGTCCAAATCAGCACTGGTTTGAAGAATCACCCAAGTGGTGGATCCATCAGTGTTGGAAATCTTGTAGCTTTTTCTAGTGACCAAATAATCACGATTATTCATGGGCCTAATACCTTGAACAATCATTAGTGAGGAGTAGAAGTGAGAGACAAACTTGCCAGGGATAAATGACTTTCCAATAAATAGCTTCGGTGGGAGTATCTTCTTGTTGTAGCTGTTGTTGCATCAAGACAAATTCCTCGGTTATGCTGCTTCCTCGAGCCCTGGACTTGGTTTTGGGATTGATGAGGAAGAGTTGGTCATCTTGATAGGCCTCCCATTCTTTCCTATAATCCAGGTCCATCAAGGTATCATAAACCTTTTCTGCTGATACTGGGAAAACACCACGAGTGTCATATTCGTACAATTTGTTGTTGCCATCACCGCCTCCGCCGCCGCTGCCGCCGGTAGATTTGAGCTTACGGTATACATGCAAGTCTTCCCCAGCAGTGGTGATGAATTCCCAGCCTCCTAGTCTCATCGACTCGGGGGTGGCTTCCTTGGCGACGGAGAATTCTGTCAAGGTTTGATCTAACCAGCGTTGAGAAAACATATGGGAGTGTGCGTATGTGTTGTGTTGATGTGAGAGAGAGAGAGAGAGTGGAGAGCGTGGGAAAACGAAGCAGTAATCAACGTGACAGCTGCATACATTGTCTAAGCCAAAAAAAAGGGGATGATAAACATGGCGCGCATACAATCCAAACAAACATTTTTTTCATTTTGACGTTAAAAACCAATGATGTCCACTACCACCACCTCCTCCCTTTACAATAGTAACACTGCCAGCAATGCAACAGCTAGAGAATTCTATCTTTTCCGCTTTTCTCTTTACCAAGCAGACAGCCCAACATCGCCCTGGGCACACCGTTCAGAACCCTCATTACGAGTGGAATTTGATGCAGGATTTACGGTTTTCCAGGTGTTGACTGGTGATGGGATAAGCATGCTGACGCAAAGTCTAGTGTTGGTCAATTTGGCAAAAGAAAAGGTCAAGATTATGGATTGTGGAGGCAAGGTGGTGAATATCCGGGCCAAATCCAACAATTCGAAAAAGTTTCAACTCCGCTTTCAGCATGAAGCTGATAGATTGAGGTTTCTAAGTACTTGTGGTCCAAGGGTAGAATTGATGAATGGCCCATCGAATGGCTCAGAGTCGTTGCAAAGTCCATCCATTTCTCAGCTCAATTTTCCTACCTCGCAGAATATGGCATGGGGGAGACAGCATTCAGTCATGTCTGAAATCAATCTAACGCCTAGAAAAAGGCCAATTAGTGAAGATTCATCAGGTTTGGAAAGAAAGAGGTCGCTTAGTAGAATGACTTCTATAGCTTCCAGCCCTAGTGAGTTGGGCCCTTCTTCTATGAGCAGCACTTCTTGGTCATCAGCTACACAACTTTCATTCATCAAGGAAGAAGAAAGTGCCAAGCAAGTATGGCAAAGATTAACCATGCAAAACGGACAAAGCACTCCGACAAGTTTAATGGGAGTAAAAGATGAATTATTAATGGAAGCGGCATTTTTAGTGTTTAAAGATCCGACCTTTTGGGAATTATTCGCACGCTTCAAAGTACTGCTGAGAGATAAGCTGATTAAACATGTCCAGAATGAGCAATAATTACGCTTTTATTTTCCATTTTAAGCTCTGTCCTGCCATAAAGGGAACTACGCTTTGTTCGGTCCCATCTTTGCTGAAGAAGTGATAAGCAGCGGGGATTTGATGCGTTTCCTTTACCAGTGTTAACTCGCTTGAAGAAACAGGGGCAAGACCGTAAAAACGACGACCAAAATGACAGCAAAAGTCAGCCAACCTGTCCAATGCATTCAATTCTTCCAACACTTCAGCCAAATACTCCATTAAATGAGGAGTGGTGTAAACTCCTGCATTAGCAACTGCACATTCCTTTTTACTCCTTAGATGCGGTGCTGAATCTGACCCGAGAAAGAAGCGTTCATGGCCTTCCAACACGACATTTCTTAAAGCTTGACGATCTCGGGGTGTTTTAGCAACTGGTTTACAATAATTATGACTTTTCCCCGCCCAATCGTCGACTGTTAGGAACAAATGATGCACGGTGATGGTGCAAGCGACATTTGAGCCCAATCTCTTCACCATTTCCACTGCTTCTGCGGTAGTTGCATGTTCCAGAACTATCTTGAGCTGAGGAAATCGAAGGGCAAGTTTTTCTAATTCAGGGATAAACTTTGCTTCAGCGTTCAACACTGTAACTTCCTTCTCTTTCCTTTAACATCAAGAAATGATAATTACCTCATCTGGAATCATTTCTCCGTGGATGTTTAAAACTAAGCCATTTAAAGACATCGCCTCAAAGATATGCTCAAAAGGTGTCCACCAATCTTGTTGACTGTTGATACAAACACCATGGTCACTGTGAGTAGTTACACCCTTTGGATATAACTTTACCCCTTTTCTCTATAGTTTAGGGGGGGGAAGGAAACCAACCCAAGAAAACCTTTAACGCCAAGACTAGCAGCTTGAACAATATCCTCAACAGTTAATTGAGAGGATAGATATAATGAGGGGAGAAAGGTGATTTTAGGATCCAATTCCTTGAGCATGGCATGATAAGATGAAACATGGGTTGGTTTAACCACCGGTGGAATCAAATTTGGCTACCCATAATCAGCAGATTAATTCAACACCAAGGAGGAAGATTACCATGACATAGACGGTATCTACACCACCAGAGCGGATAAAAGGAACTACATGTCGCATCATTTCACCATCTCTCAGATGAACGTGCAAATCAGTGCCAAAAGGAACTTGTAATTCTTCTGCCATTATTAGACTGTAGTAATTGTTAATTCTGCTACGTCGTTCCAATCTCTCTCCTACATTTCTCGAGGACCTGGAGATAACAAGCACGAGTTGAAAAATGCCCTGGATTGGTTTGAACCTTTAAACGATCCCACGTGTCAGAGTCAATTAGGGTTTCAAAAAGCGTTCCCTTTAAAAAGGGATCATCCCAACACTTGGAATTTTCACCTTTACGCCACAGCTTCTTGTTTTCTTTTGTTTGCATAATGATTACTACTCGCTCTCGTGCTGCTTCTTTCCTTGAACCCGATTCCCGTGCCAATGCCAAAGCTATGCTGGAGGAACTGCAGAATTTGGCCAGCCAGATCTCTGCCTCGCCGCAAAAGTCTGCTTTTTTGAAAGAGATGGAAGACTTTTATCGCTTGTTTGTACGTTACCTTGATGAAAAGTCCCATAAACAAATCATCGATTGGAACAAAATCAAGTCTCCTGCACCCGATCAGATCCTCCCTTACGCTTCCCTCCCTACTCCAGCGGAATGCAGTGGTGTTTTGCAAAAACTCGCTGTTCTGAAGCTTAACGGTGGCTTGGGTACTACCATGGGTTGCGTTGGTCCCAAGTCTGTTATTGAAGTTCGTGAGGGTCAAACGTTTTTGGACCTAACAGTTCAACAAATCCAACATTTGAACAAGGTCAACAATGTCGACGTTCCTTTGGTCCTGATGAACAGTTTCAACACTGATGAAGCCACCAAGCGAATTGTGCGAAAGTATAAAGACGACCGTGTTAATATTATGACCTTTAACCAGAGCAGATATCCCCGCATTAGCAAGGAAAGTTTACTGCCTGTTCCTCGCAATCCCAACAGTGAGTTGGATGACTGGTATCCTCCTGGCCATGGAGATTTATTCGAATCTCTCAACAACTCTGGCCTGTTGGACCAACTGATAGCGGAAGGAAAGGAGTATTTGTTCATCTCCAACGTGGACAATCTTGGCGGAACTGTTGATCCCACCATTTTGGACCACATGGTAAATAGCGGATCCGAGTTCTTGATGGAAGTAACCGACAAGACCCGTGCTGACGTTAAGGGAGGAACGCTGATTGATTATGAAGGTCATATCAGATTGCTAGAAATTGCTCAAGTGCCCAAAGACAAGGTGGAAGAGTTCAAATCGGTCAAGAAATTCAAGATTTTCAACACTAATAATCTCTGGGTTCGTTTATCTGCAATTAAGCGAGTATTGGAAGCCAGAGAATTAAACCTGGAAATCATTGTTAACCAAAAGGTTACTTCCAAGGGAGAAGCAGTGATTCAGTTAGAAACCGCTGTTGGAGCTGCCATTAAGCATTTCCACCACGCGCATGGAATCAACGTGCCCAGATCTCGCTTTCTTCCCGTTAAATCTACCTCGGATTTGTTCCTTATAACTTCAGACCTTTACACCCTATCGTATGGGGCATTGGTGATGAACCCATTGAGAGAGTTCCAAACTGTGCCGTTGGTCAAGTTGGGAGAAAGCTTTTTCAAAAAAGTGAGTGATTTCAAGTCAAGGTTTAGCGGAATTCCTCACATTCTTGACCTGGATCATTTAACCGTTACTGGTGATGTAACCTTTGGTAAAAACGTCGAACTACGCGGAACAGTCATCATTGTTGCTAATCATGGCTCAAGAATCGACATTCCTGCTGGGTCATTGCTAGAGAACAAGGTGGTCAGTGGTAACCTACGTATCCTCGACCATTAGAGGCTTTTTTTATATCTTCATTTATATGTATAGCGCCGTAAATAGCATCAATAAACTCCATCCTTTTTTTTAAGAAGAAGATTAAAACTTGAACACTTTACTCTCATCATAGCCCAACTGTTTCAAAATTCCTCCCACCGGTCCCTGAGTAAACTTTTCACCCTTCTTTCCGCTGACCATTTCCATCATTGGAGGTGGGCCACAAACCATGATCACAATGTTATCTTCCTTGGCCGATGGAAGCCACTTATTGATCATATCCGCGTTGATATATCCCGTAGGTCCCTTCCATTGGGCATCACCCTTGTCCACCAAGTAATGCACCTTGAAGCGATCACCATGCTTTTTGGCCAGGTTATCCAATTCACCCTGGAGCATAATGTCTTGAGGTGACCGATTAGCAAATAATAAATGAAGCTTGGTTTGATCATTGGGGTTATCCAGGATATGTTGAATCACTTGGAACATGGGCGTAATTCCAGTTCCTCCTATAACAATCCACCATCAATCTCGGTTAATAAGGCAATTTTACCAGCAATCATTCCAATCTCTTTATGCATGTTTGATTGGTACGGGTATTTATTGATCGGTCCCTTAACGTCCAACTTGTCTCCCTCCTTCATTTGATGTAAAAAGGAGCTGGCCACTCCATTGGGATATCGCTTTACCACCAGGTCAAAATATCCAGCTTGACGTTCCTGGGAGGTGGGAGTATAAGGACGAATGACAAATTGGTCCTTTTCCGAAGTTGGAGTTGGGTTGGGAACTCGCACCACCAAGCAAGAAGCAACTTTTAACCCCAACGTGTAATCCTGGGCCGGTAGCGCAAAGCGGAATAGGCTGGTATCATGAGTAAGTCGTTCTTTCTTGGAGAGTTCAAAAGGAAGGAATTTTTGAGGATCCAAGGCGGTTTTCAACTCTTTCTCAGTATCGGTCTTTTCACTCTTTTCCATATTACCCCGCACATACCGAATTACGGCGGTAGTTACAAAAAAAGTGGTTAGGAAAATTACCACTTTTTTCCTATCCCATCCACCACCTCCTCCTTCTTTTGCGCTTGCACTTTCTGCAATTGTTGGTTTTTCCGATAGTGTTGAAAATGTACGACGATAGGGCCTCAATAACTGAGAAGAGGCCAACAGGTTAGAACGAACTCCTCCATTTTTCAACAATAAAGATCTGGTACAAAACATTTCGAGATTGTGGTTCTGCTGCACAAGTGGTGAGTGGGAAAAGGTGGGGGAAAAAACACAATTTTCCCACGCCCTTGTTTATTTATATGCCAGTGTTGTAGTAAATGTTGCCTATTAATGACGACGCTTAATGTTTTTTAATAATGGCAATTGTTACAATTATCGCGGCCATAGTCAACGCCATGCCAACAACAAACGAAACCGCCAACAGGGTCCAGAACTTGCAGCTCCCCACATGTTGTCCCTCTCCGCCTTCCAAGGTTTGGTTATAATCAGGATAGATTAATGCACACATCCCTCTCCACCTCCCCCACACCTCCCCCTTCTAGTCCTAGTAATTATAACACCCCTGCCATAACAACAAAGATGATGGGTGAAAATAAATTTGACACTTCACCACAAAACCGTGATTTTTTTTTGGCATGAAAAAGAGGTATTCCTCACATACCTTGTTCAACCTACTATAGGTAGAACTCGTCGTGGTGTTATAAATTCCGATGTTGATGATGATGAGGATTCCACAAAGTCAAAAGAACCTTCTAAAAGATCTCGTCGTAGGGTTGAATTGGCAGCAGAAGAATTGGACGAATTGGAAGAATTGGACGACCAAAGGGTTACTGCACTGTTGGAGTTTTTGTTGGAAAGTACTCAACAAGAGGAGAAGAACGGTCTTGATAAAAAGCAAGTCAAGGATCTAGTCGAAATTGCCAACCTTGACTTTAGCGACGAAGACATTGACGAAATGATGCAAGTTGCTGGAAACCTTAACCATTTAACCCTGGCCAATTTAAAAGACTTGATAAAGCGTTGTTTGTTTCCTCATTGATTATCAACCATTGCATGGTCAACTCTTATCTTTTATTTATTACAGTAAAAGCAGTGAGTGTGCAAAGTTAATCAGATTCTGACGACGAGGATGATGATGACTCCTTGAAACTCTTTACTGTACTCTTTGTGGCTCTTGGAGCATTACGACGTGTTGGATTATTCCCTGCTTCTTTGTTGTGTTTTTGTCGCTTCGTTTCTCCTCTTTTGGAACCTGTTGAACGAATAGTGGATTCCTTGTTGGTTCGTTTAATTGGTCGCTTCAACGAGGGTGATTCAATCGGTAATTGCAATAAATCCCCAAGCCATTCCGCTTTCAAGTATGCCTATACAGTATAAGTCAAGTAAAGTGCTTACTTTATTATCCATAGAAGCCTTTTCAAACAACTCGGCAGGTAACGGGATGTCCCCTTTCAATGTGGCTGGGATCAACGGCCAATCAGAATGTAACCGTTGGATTAATAAAAGTGTAAATTCGCGTAAAGCAAATATATACTAAATAATAACATGTGTAGTAAAGGGGAAATATACCTCGGTCTTGTCTGGAATATGCCCATCTCGATATTTTCTTAACCTGTTTAGCAAATAAACGTAAAATTTGACATTTTCAATCGTCAAAATATTATCAAAAAAGAATTTCAAACATCTAAACACATTTACAGGTTAATAGCAAAGAGAATACTACCTTTCAGCCTCAGTCAGTAGGTGCATGGGATCATCGATTAAATGAGCAAGTAAATGTAAAAAGCGAACCAATGTCAAATCCAGGTTTATGGGAGGATCAGGATTTCTTTTAAAGCTGGAGCGTAAAAAGCTCGAAACCTGTATTTCTTAGCACATCCAATCGCATCTTACCGCCTGATTTATAGAATTATTCGCGCAAATGGGAGCAAGTAATAAAAAGATAAAATATTTGACATCCAGTTCTTCTAGCTTCAGATGTTTCAACAAGGCATCATATAATCCATGAAAATCTTGCTTCTTCTCTTCGTTAGGCATGGACAAGAAGACTTACTCTGAATGCTTGACCAAGTAGGACCATATTCTTCATTCCTTGACTACTTCTTTGCTCAAAAGTAGGTAAAGTACAAAGCTTGAGAAATCCAATTGTTGCTGCTTCACATATCATTAATAGTGAAGGATTATGATTATATAAGTCAGGAGAGAACCAGGAAATTAGTATTTCATAAATTCGTTGACCAAATGGATCATCTGGTGATAATCGCAAAAGGTTATAGGCATCATTAACCAAGAGTTGTATTGCCGATATCTTTCCTAAAGTTGAGCCTTTATAAAAGTGAAGACAAACTTTGCATGTGTCTGATATATCTCCGATAGAGTCTTGAGAAGCAAGTACATCTTCAAGCAAAAAAGTACGTATTTTTTGCTCCTCTCTACGATAAAGCGTTGGATGGTACTTTGCTATTTGTGCAAGTATATTCAGTTTATTGCACAATAGTTCATCTGTACAGCGCAGATCTTGTGTCAGCTTCTATATTATATTGAATTTAGCAGTGTTTTAAATAAATACCTCGAGTAATATGGCGTTGTAGTCCTTGGAGCTACAATAATGAGGCAATAATTTTGCCAGTATTATTCCTATATTGTGAGCATCCATAGCACTTCGATCCTCTTCGACCATTTCTAAAAGTCGTGGCAACCACTTGTAATATACATCGTTAAACTCGCCACGTTTCTTGACAATATTCGCAAGTAATTCCAACATTTGTGATTCTAGCAATATTAATCAAAAGTAATTTACCTACCTAGGAGTAAACCTGAAAGAATAGAAATTGATTCATCTGTAAATAGCAATGGGTAAACCAATGCAAAACTCTGAAATTATAGCTTTTACTGTAAATTCTTACCTTTAGTAGTTTAAAAGAAGCCTCAATACTATTGAATGGCATGATCTTTAAAATAGACATTATCAAATGAGTGTGGATTTTATCCAGTCCAGCCTGATTCATTATTCGTTCCATTGAGCGTGAAAGTTCGGTGGAAATAAGACTTGTTCGATTATTTACATCATTCTATGCAACCGCCTATTAGTTACTTTGGACATGCTCACCATGGCCTTTTGAACCTCAGCTATGGGTTGAGCAAAGTCAAGACATCGCTTCATGTTGAACCATAAACGCTCATCTTTTAACTCAGCCAATTGTTTAAACTTTTCCACGTCACACTCTTCCTCGTCAAGTACTAACATGAAAGGATTATTTAAAGTGTTTTAAAAGAAATTACATAATCGCTTTAACCCCTCGCAAATCGAATTGATGTTTTCCGCGAATTCCCTAGAGTTGGGTTTTTCCACCGTAAGGAGATACGACTTTAGTTGTTTCCTATACGCACCCTTCCATTGAAGAAGCGCTAGAAATGCATTGTTTGCTCGTTCATCAAAATCCTCCATCATTTCAACCAATTTAACTGCGATTTGTGAGAAATCTGATCCTGGCAATAAGTTATTCCAAAAGAACTTGTCGACCAATGCGCTATTCCCGATATTAAATATTTGAAAGATTCAGATTTACCATAGGGAGTTATCATTAACGTATAATAAATCAATCAATGCTGCAGGAATCCACCCAAAAGTATCTTTTAACTCGTTAGACTCACTGCCCCTTATAAATATCGCCACTCTTGAAGTTTGACTTACTGGAAAAGCGAACAAGATTCGTTATAAAACCTACAACAGAGGTCACAAGCAAGCTCTCTTACTGCCAACTAACCGCCAAAATTATGTTTATTAACTTATATTTTACCTTTCTATCCTTCATGCGTTGTGATACTAGCTCAAAAAAAGGTTTTTTCCATATTTTTCTGGTGTGTTCGAATGAGATAATTTTAATGGCTTGCAAACAGGATTCGCGAACTTTATCATCAGGATCATTGAGCTTGGCTTCTATCATATCTTGAAGAAGTGTTAGTTAAAGCAATATGTAAATACTCTTTAAATCGACATCAGTTTCAGGATGTGATTCGATAATAAACGGTACTGCATCCAACCAACATTTTCTAATTGATGCAATTTTATCATTATATCTTTGCGTCCAATCCTTCCAAACATCCAACGAAACTGAGGTTGGGTGTATTTCCCGACTTTTGAATATTTTCCCTAATATTCGAACTGCTCCTTCGCGCCGCTTGACAGAAGTCACCTATTTCATTTCTACCGTTATTGAAAGAGATAATGTTAAATACAGTTAGTTCGGTTCCAAGTTCTGGTAGCAACAAAAGCAATGATTTAGAATTCGATTCAGCCAAAATGTTTAAAATATCATCATCAACACCATCTATATTCTTCCAGTCTAGCATCAAATCAAGGAGTTACCATTGATTCTTGGTATTACCGTATGCTCATAGTACTAGCCATTATTAATTAAATTCTACAAATAACCATCTACCTGAACAACAAATTTTTGTAAAATATCTGAAGAAATTTCACCCAATAAAATAGGTGATTGAATCAACTTTTTAAATGCTGAAGAAGACAGTTGAGGTATCTCTTCCAACAACTGCGTGACAATGCTTACAACTCCAGTTTCAAACCCACTTCGAATTTTAAATATTTCCGTCAATTAAAAAGAAAATTACGGAAATCCAGCAAGCATTGACAATTTATCAATAAGGTTTAAAAGTACATTCTCAGTAGCAGGCACAACAAGTACTATCAATTGAAGGCCAACCAAGCTTTCGAACAAGCCTTTCTCTGAGGAATTATTATGTATGAAATCCAAGATTTTCAGTATTATCTCCTGTAAACTTTGTCAATAAACTGTTTAAATTGCAAAACAAACTTGGTCTTCATTATGACTAAATGGGGAACTTGGTGCAAGTATTCTGTAAACCTCACAAAATATCTTCAATAAAATCGCAGTTGTATTGGTCGATGATTTTAACAAGGTTGGAAATTCGTTAAAATTCAACTCCAGCGAATCTCCTTGAGACATTTGTTGTAATTCGTGCAACATTTTCTAACCTTATATTCAGAGCTTTTTATAAAAATATACGTTTAGACGTTCAGTTAGAATAGCAGGCGGTAAAGGCCGCTTGCTTGATGGAATGAGCAAGGAGGTATTCCATTCTGCCGTGTTTGAAGCAAGTCGAGTCACAGGCATTAGGAAAGTCACGTGTAAAGTATCTTTATTTGTTCAACTTAATCCAATCTGGGTAATGCCACTTCCCATTTCGCCAAGTTCGAGCAACTTTTAAAGCAGGCAGTGGCCAATGCTTTGGACCGAAAGTCACCTCCAATAATACCTCCGCTTCTTTGTCATCAGAGGGTGTTTTTCGCTTTGGCACCTTGAAGGAACAAAGATGTGGTGCTACCTTTGTCAACCATGCTTTCTCAACTTCCGTGACATCTTCTCTCCACATTAGCAATAAGGACTGAGTAGAAATTACTCTTTAAAAACACTTTCGAGGTTTTGAACATTTCATCATATATAATCATTTCTGGGGAAGACTTGTATAACACACTTTCCCGATGAATTACTGCATCTTCATCTCCCCACATGGTGAGGTAGGTTGTTTTGCTGTTCGGCGCTGAAGAATCTATCAGATCTTTTCTTATAGCAATTTGATCCAGATATCCTGTCAATATTATTTGTATTAATGCTTGTTGCTGTAGGGTATCTGGAGGTGCAATCATTTGAGTCGGAACGAAAACTTTGACAATCCTTGAAAGCTGTTCCTTCAACTTTATAACCTGGTTCATTTTCCCTGCATGCAGTCGATGTTGCTTACAAAATGAAGCTTTGTCTTTACATTTTTCATAACCCAGCATTATCGATAGCAATTTCATTAAATCGCTCTTGGAAAAACATGCGTAGAGTTTCTTCAGTATTATTAGAAAATATCAGAACATAATTGTTACATAAGCTTCGTTAAAAGAAGATTCACCCTCGTTAACTTCTTCCTCCTCTGACAGGAACAGGTATATGCTTCCAACAGAAAGTGCTGAGACTATCATGATAACAAATGGTAGGCAACCATGTTGATCTCCTAGAAGGATCCTATTGCTAGTGTTAATTGAAGAATATAATAATTCTACATTTTCGAACATCTAGGAGATACTGGAAGTTTGGACATCTTCCGGCCTATATCTGTTATACCCTTGCTCTGCGGGTCCAACGCTCCCAACAAGACCAATCTCTTTATATATATGATCAATATACTCTTTTGAAATATACCTCTTCTGCATTTAATAAAGCTATTCTCGGTGGAGGGGTAGGGAAAGGAAAATTTTGTATATTGTCCAACCGCATTTCTTTCATCAGCAATACCATCCCTGCAAGATTCAGCAATGAAGAAAAAGAAACAAACCTTCTATAGGAGTTCTTTCGATCTCAGGCTTCAAGAATTGTTCGAATTTATTCTCATAAACAGCTGAAGAATATAATCGATAACAGTGTCCGGGTTCTGTTCGGCCTGCTCGACCACTTCTCTTCGATAATATTAATTTGGAAATACGAGTATTACTTGTTCAGCTGAGGCTTTAGAAATCCAACGAATCTCAAATTTTTGAATTCCGGTCTTAATATCGAAACATTTTTCTTTTGCTTTACCACAATCCACAACATATTTGATTCCTGGTATGGTAATAGAAGTCTCTGCTACATTAGTCGCAACTATGCAAAGCCGGTGATTGACTGGAGGAGGATCAAACACCAAAAGTTGCTGTTCCGCAGGCAAGGTCGAGTATAATGGAAGAATATGCATTGGAGCTGAAAGAGTTATATGAAACTTAATCAATAATCACCTTTAATAGACTCATCTTCGCCTGAAGATGTTCTCTCATCATCTTGAAGCATTTCATTAAAAATGCTTTCGCCCTCTTCGAAATCAAAACCTATATCTTCATTCTCATTTTCATTATACCCTCCTTTTTTAAATCTCTGCTTCACTTGCTGATTTTTGTACACGCTTGGAAACCTTTCCTTTAGTTTCTTCACGATATGATTGATTTCTTGTTGCCCAGTGAGAAATATTAATATGCCTTTAATACACTGTTATTATTAACAAATAAATGTAACCTCCAGGTGGTAGTTTTGTGTGTATCTTGCAAACTTTACAAAACGTTTCGTTCAAGTAATCTGCTGACGTTGTACGGTTAAAGTGCACTTGAACCTATAGAGATTATTTAGCGTTGAGAAGTGTGACTTACTGGATACTGACGAGAGCTAATGTGGATTACTGGAGGAGGTATTGGGAACAATGTATAATTATCCACAAAATCACGAACTTGAAGCGTTGCAGACATGATTATCAGCTTCAAAGGCTAAAAATGTCAATAATAGACTAGTTAATAGCATACTTTAACTTCAGCTTGAGTTAAAGACATCTCATTTCTTAACTTTACAGCTCTACTCAAGATACCAATAAGTAAATCGGTATTCAAATTTCGTTCATGTGCTTCATCCAATACAATGGCAGAATATTGTAAAAGTAACAGATTTTCGGTCACTTCTCGCAGTAGGATTCCATCAGTCATGAACTTGATTTTTGTTGCAACAGAACTGGAAGATTCATACCGAATTTGATAGGATACTTCGTCTAAACCCATATTTAACTCTTTCGCCACACGATGCGCCATGCTAATTGCTGCAATCCTGCGAGGTTGGGTAATTCCAATTATTCCTGGACTCACTACAGTATAAGAAAATCATATAAAAGTACTATCTTGATTGCCATAGCCGGCTTCATATAGAAACTGAGGAACTTGTGTAGTCTTGCCAGAGCCTGTCTCACCGCAAACAACCACTACTGGATTTTCGTTAATTGCCTCCATAATGCTTTGCTCTTCATAAAATATTGGAAGATTCTCTCTGGCTTCCTGAATATCAGCTTTTCGCTTTACTGTAACATAGAATTTTGGCTAAAGAAGATGAAATCAAGACCATATATAAATTCTTACTATTTTTTCTATCGTAGTTATGGGTTCCTTGAGTTCTATCACTTCTGGTTTGACGTCTGATAATGTTATTAATGCATAGAAACAAAAACCTGTATTGACAACATGTGTTTCTTTGCTATTCATTGAGGACTTGGTAACGTTTTCCAACGAAAAAACATCCAAGAACGAGCTTTCTTTCTTTGAATGTTCAATATCTTCAAAAGTATTCACTTCCTGAGCGTTATCTAAGATAATGTTATCTTCGGCGTCATCATCGGAGCTTGAATCTTCGGAATAACTCAATTCTTCTACCTTGTGCTGTTTCTTATCAACTTTTATTTTCTAAATATTTGATGTTAGCCCCTTAGGAAAAGTTACCTGTCCCAATTTTCCCGTAGAGAGCAGTAATTCTGAATTGAAGGTCATCCCGCTGAGTTCTTTGAGCAATTCACTTCGTTTTTCCTTCTTGATTTTTTTTGTAACATAAGCATCGAAGCGTTTGCGTTTTTTATTTGACCATTTTTTGGTTTCAACCTGGGGCAATTAGTATCAACGGATTGAGTACCGTTGTTTTCGGTACTTCTGTAGAATTCAGGTCCCGGGATGGAATTACAAGCATGTTGGTATCAACAACTGTACTATTATAAATATCGTTAAATAATAAATACAGATCCCATGGTTACGATGAACGTAGCGTTTTCTGTTTCTTTTTCATTTTTTCAGAGAAGAACACTGAGCTGCATTTAGTGGAATTTTCTCTTAGAGCACATATACTCCTTCCAGTTAACCGCAGTATGGGAGAACTTCAAACTTTAAGTGAAGTATAATAGGTAATTAGCCATGATAAGGACAGATAATTGTATGTATATAAGGACAAGATGTGTTAAGTATATGTACAATAAGAACGTTATATCATGAAAGGATTTATAGTATATATAATTTTTAATTTAAATGAGAATAACTAAATCCGATGTGGTCTAGTGGCTAGGATTTCTCGCTTTCACCGAGACGGCCGGGGTTCGATTCCCCGCATCGGAGCTTTTTTCGTCTACTCGACTCAAAACTAGCCGAAATCGATACCTTTTTGCCGGATACTGCAGCGAAAAATCGTCAAGCAACCTCCCAGCAACACTTTTATCAAGTTTGGAAACGTCTCTGGCCCCAGTCTCGATGAGTTCGAGAAATAGGCCCGCTCGAAGTGGTGCTAAAAATGCACCCCCTATCCCCGCTTCCCCTACTCCTGCAACTGCTCCTACTCCCGCCCACCCTTTACCAGTTTTTCCGGTCGTATTTTCGGTTACGACGACGATTTTTTCGTGCCCCGCTGAAGGATGTACCGAGTGGTACTTCAGCTCTCGCTCCCTGTCCCTACACCACTCGGTTTATCACCACCGACCGCTTGACTACCAGTGGAGGTGTTGCGCAACCCCTTGCCAACTTCAGTTTCCAACACCAAAGGACGCAAGGAAACACCTCTGCGCTGCGCACGGTGTAGCACTCCCGAGAATTTTGGACATAGCCCCCGACGCCTGCCCGGATGAAGGTTTCACTCTCACCACCATGGCAATACCTCATCTGGCGAGCCGGTTCGCTTGCACCAGAGGCGAGGGATGCACGAAAACATTTGGAGACGTCGACAACTTGAGGCGACATTTGTTGATAGCGCACAAAGTGTACGCCCGTCTAGCGTGGAGATGCTCCACTTATTCCTGCCCTGTGGTTCACTTGGAAAAACTTGCAACCAAGAACCACTATGAGAAAGAATGTACGAGGCTAGGGAAGGGTCCATTTCCCAGAGCGAAGAGGAATTCGCCTCACTGTCAAGCATGCAATGTGGTGCTTGGCCACAAGACCGCATATTGCACACACCACGAAGAATCCGGACTTAGGGATGCAATTTCAAGCGGAACATATTACGAGGAGAATAGCACAGATTTATTGACACAAGCAAGAAATGCCGTCGAGAAGGTTGGATGGAACTTTGTCGACATTTGGTACTATCTGCAGTCGATTCGCTACTGGAAGGACCCGTCCATATTGTTTGACGCAATTAGTATTTTGAAGCAACGAGCGGAAAGCTTCAACACCAGTATCTCATTTATACCAACTTCAACATCAACGAATACTGCTGTTATTTCTGCTGCTTCTGCATCTGCTCCTGCGAAAAACAAGAAGAAGAAGACGCCCCCAACACCAATTCCTGATGAAAACGATGAATACATTATAATGGATGAAATGGATATTCAGCCAATCATTTTGGAAATGACGACCTCCCAACCCACAGCAAATGATACAACTATCCCAACAACATCAAATTATGCAGAGGGTCAAACGCTGGAAGAAATTTTGGACCAAGAGGATGATGGCAATGACGATGCGAGAAGTGTTTATTATGACGCTGACGACAAACCTGCTCCTATTGTACATGGCAAGCGAAGCATCAATAGGCGCACTTCTCCATTACCAGACCTACAACGAGTAAAGCAGAGGATGGACAAACTCATGAACAAGGTTCCCGTTCATATGCCACCAAATGCTGCAAAGGATGCCAAGACCAGGAAGGCTGCCTTATCTGCCGTAGGCCGACTATCCAAGGAATTCAGCAAAATTCATCAACAATCCCCCAACACCAACAAAACAGCACCGGTATTATTACCACCGCCTGTAATGAGCGTCCAAAATGTACGCTCATTACACAGCCAGAATCGAACCAACAGCCTCCTGATATAAAATTGGTATACTTTTTGGATAAGCTATCAAGCTTATAAGATAAGTATTCCATATTATATTTATATCAGAATATTTTCAAGTTTGACCTTTGAACTTGAAAATATTTTAATTTAAAACATAATGTGGTGCACGGTGTGCACCTCGCCGAAATCACCGTTATATTAAATTTATATTGCTTCATGGACTTATATTAAATTAAATCAAGAGCTATATAACCAGCCCAGTTCTATAGCTCTTGCCTCAGTATTCTGGTCAACACACTATACTCCTGCCCTCTCTATCTCTC